>UPTC01001150.1:2985-19664 GCA_900537255.1 Acanthocheilonema viteae
TCATCATCATCATCATCATCATCATCATCATCATCATTCGGTAAAAAATTCATTTAATAGATATATACGAATTGGAATAATTTTCGATGAAACGAATTCTGGATCAGGAAAAGCAGATTTATTTTGCAAAATTATGTAAATATAAATCTTTTCGAACATATTAGATAAATGAACAAATCATCCAATTATTATTATTTCTGCATCATTTGATTAGTTTGAATTAATATTTTGAATACTAATACATAATAGAAGAATGAAAAATATTAGCGGAGCATAAAATTTCAAAATAAAGATAAGTTTTCCCAGCAAAATATGCCATTATTGCAAAATTTTATAAATGATGCAGCTTATAAAATTATAAAGAAAAGAATTAAAATTTAAAAAAGTGATAATGTTTTTCAAATTTTCTGAAAGTACACCAAGATTCTCAAACTGTTACGAAAATTTTTTAAAAATTTAAAACTTAAAAAAATTAATTTAAAATCTTTGAAAAGAAAAATTTCTTCCTTTAATAACGGCAAACATTGCTCAGAACAGGCATTTTTTGCAGTCGAAAATTATTCCAAATCATTCATTGCAAAAACAAATACAAATGAAAATTGTTGATTAATAAGAATGAAAAAAAAACTGAAATTAAAAATAAAACTGAAAAAAAAGACAAAAAAATACTTGTAACAATAATATTTGCTGCAAAAAAAATTTTTAAAATTAAATCATTCATTCTACAATTTTTAACCGCTTAAAAAAAAAGAAAAGAATAGTGCGAAATACAAAACGATTCCGATGGAATTTTATTTTTCTCTCTCTTTTTTACCCATTTTCTAAAGGAAGAGAAAAAAATGAAACGGGAAGAATTGATGGAAAATGAAAATTTCGGTCAGACAGATATATTTATATTGTTAAGGAGGAAAACAAATTGAAAATGGATGAATGAATAAAGGAATTATTAATAAATAAAATTCCATCGGAATTTTTCATTTTTTCTTTTTCATTTTTTCAAAAAAAAATTTAATTTTGATATTTTACCAATGCAATTACTAAAATTTCTTATAGCAACTGTTTTAAAAAAATGTTAAAAAAAATAAATATGCATAAAATTTTTGCTAAAAAACTAATGCATCGTATTCCAATCGCAGTTATTTGTCAATGACAATTTGTCGCTCATTTACGTTTAGCGTATTTCGTGCTGTGTATTTAAATGCACATACATACGTGCAAATTTAGTCGTAATAATGAAAAAATTTTATTATAACATTGTCGGACTCAACAAATTAATAACTGCACCAGAAATGGATTTAAGTAATACTAAGAAAAATTGTTAATAAATTGTGTCGGAAATTGAAAGGTTTAAAATTGAAGAAAAATAAAAACGAAATTGAAAAAAAAAGAAAACATCTAAATTACAAAATATACGTTTAGCATGATTGCAAAACAAGCAATAAATAAATATCATCCTTGTTATTTTTAAATTTAAATTTTATCAAATAAATTAACAAAAATTATGAAAAAGGAATGAAAATTTTGGAAAAGTTTGCAAACTGAAAAAAGTCGGAAACTTTTCCGTAAATTGTGTCCTAAGAAGATAAGTTATGGAATAATATGAAAGTTTTGTAAGCATTATTTATTCGATACAATATATTGTCAAGGAATGTTTATTAACGATATTTTTTATCAATCAAATTTAAAAATTATAGATGTGAATATTACGCCATAAAATAAATATTCAGAACACGTAGAAAACAATGTTTCAGTAATACGTATGGATGTAAATTTTTTTCACTTAAATCTAACATAAAATGAAAAAATGAATTATTTACGACTGATTATAATTGAATTCAAAAATAAAAAAGTATATAAGAGATACTACAAAAGTTGTGCAAGAAATTTTTTCAAAAATAATTTCTATACATTCTTCAAAATTTCTACTGCTGAGAATCACCACAAATTATTCATTCAGAAAAGAAGGAAAAACTTTTTTTTTGAAAATTTACATTTTTAAATTTGTTGAAAGCAGAAAAGGCGGAAAAAAAGTTTTCGTTTCCAGCATTAAATTGCTTAAATAACAGGCAGCTGTTCAATAACATTTAAAAATCGTACATCGAACTATTTGCACGATAGAAAAAAGAAAAAGATTAAAATTTATGGATGGAAACATTAAATATAACATCGACTGAAATATTAGTTATAATAAATGCATAATTAAAGAACATATTTAAATTGAAATTCGTTTCTTTTTCTTTTTTTTAAATTCAGTCAGCAATGGATGAAAGGATGCATATTAAATAAGACTTTAAAAGTCTTAAATTTTTAATTGATTTTGTCGTCGTCTTTCTTGTGATTACATCATTTTATTTCAAATATCAATTCTAAATGAAATATGAAAAAGATTTGTAAATAGTAATTTCAATTTATCTTTTAGTATAGCAAAAGAGAAAAACAAACGAAATGTGAAAAGCAAGGAAAAATGCCAAAGCATATTTGTTCCATAAAAAACAAAAAAAAGAGCAAAACGAAACGAAAAGCTAATAAAATTCCCTTCTCTTTTGTAATTTTATAAATTTTGAGAGAAACTTATTTATTAATTTATTTATGATATAAATAAACAGTCATAATATGAATAAATGAATAAATTTAACTTTAAACTTGCACAAAAAAAGTGAAACAAATAAATTTTAACAATTTTCTTTTTATTTTTTATTAAATCTTTTTCTTTGTTACACTGAAAGATAAAAGTTTTGCCTTTTTCTTTCAATCATTCAATCAATCACTTTTTTTTTAAATGAACGATACAAATGGAAATTTTATCCATCACTATGGGAGATAAGAACAAGTTATCATTTCATTTAAAGTATATTCTTCAATAATTGATAAATAACATTTGAAACATTTTAAAATTTTAAAAACTAATGTATTTCACTAATGAATGATGAAAAATGTTATAAAGCTAAGAGTTCAATATCTTATTAATACGATCATTTTATCGTTCATCCCATCTATCTGCTACCTGAGTTCAGCTTGAATATTATCCCGAAGCTCTATTATCAATCACTGAAATTATGAAGTTTTAAAAACCGATGAAAGCTTCAGAACAGACGATAAATTAGAAAGCTACGAAACTGATATCTTATCGATAGGATCATTTGCTACTGCAGCGTGGATATTGCCCTGAAATCTTGCTATCAATTTTTGCATCATGATATAATCATTGATATTTTTACTGATAAGATTAAAACTAACAAATTTTAGAAAATTTTATTAGCATTCCGATAAAGCAGAAATTATATTCTGAAGTGGAAAAGGCATAAATATGTCATCCAATGTAATTTGTCACTTTTTTCGTCGCATAAAATGATGCACAATGATTAAAGCAATTGAGAGTGTAATATGTAACATGTAATACTTTTAATTATATTTTCATAAATTTTTGTTAATAAAAAATTTTTCGAAAATACAAATGGTTTCTCTTCAATCAATTACTAAATTTGAAAGTGATATTTTAAAATTTTTTGCTTTTGCATATCTTAATCCCTTGCAACTTCAGCAATCTTAATAACTTTCTAAAGTTTTAAAAAGTAATTAAGAGAGTTGTAATCAACAATGAATGTTAAAGCAGAATATGCTGTCATTTTGATAAATCAAATGAGTATATTTTTACTAAACTGCAATATTCCATAATCATTCCAAAATCTGAGAAAATTCATAAATTTTATATGGGCTTCGAAAAGAAAAGTAAAAGAAAAAGAAGGAAATGAGTCGTCTATTAAAATCCAACTAATTTGGAAGCTTGATGTAATCTGCCACAATTCATTCACCAGAAAAAAAAATTTTTTTAAATTTAAAATCAGAGAAAATTTTATGAACCAATTCAATTGAATAGATGGCCTTAAATAAATACATCAAACACCACCTTTTTTCTAATTTACCTCCTTATCTCTCTTCTTCTCTCCTTCTTTCTCCTTTTTCATTCCCTTTTAGAAGAATAGAAATATTAAAAGTTACTAAATATTTTTTTTCCATTATAACTAACAATTATGCATACAAGTCCAGTTAATTATTCACAACAAATAATTAAGAAAAATAATGAATGACAATTAATTGTAAAGGAATGCTTTTCTTCCTTTTAGAGATGAAGTGAGTTTACAATAAATAAATAAAGAAATAAAAATTTGTGAAAGTTGTAGCAATGTGATTGTTCAATTAATTAATAGTGTGTTAACATTTATCGATGTCAATTGCTGTAACTAAAATCAGTAAAATTAAATACTGTAATAATTGTATATCCAGTGATATTATCATTGATAAGATAAACTTTGTTTTACATGAGTAGATGGAAAGTTACAGTTTGAAAAAGTATGTACGTCGAATTTCAACCCATTTTAATTTAATTTCACTTAACAGCAAAGTTTGTAGATCGTTAATAAGATAAGTTTCATTCCACTTAATAATTAAGATTAGGTTTTAGAAAATAAATATATGACACCATTAGCACTTCCCACAGGTATCTTAATTCCATTCCTTGTAAGAGAATGAAATAAACAAATGTGAAATGACATAAATTAAATTAATTAAACAATTGACTAAAATTTTCCCGATCTGACCAACCGTCATGCGGAATTAACAATTCCTAATAAAATTATGAACTTAATCGAAATCCTAAATTAATAAAAGCAATTGGATTTTTAAATATAATAAAATCGAAATTCTACTTAGAATTGCAAAGTTTACGCAGTCTTTACTCTTCTCTATTTAATTTCTATGTTTTTAAGTGATCAAATATCACATGTACTTGCTTTTTTTTCGTAGCATAAACTAGACGCTATATTTACCAAAGAAATTAACAGTAAAAACATCTTACTCCACCGATAACAAGAAGTAAGCTAATTAAGACAAATTGATTAGACTTATTCAAAAGTTTTCAAAAAATCTGTTAGCTTCACAGATTGCTCTTGATCTATATCCGGACAAAACTATTCGTAAAATAATGAATGCTTCTCCATTAATGATATGATAAATGAAGACGAGGAGAAGCATATCAATCGAGATTAATACCAACGCTTCAATTTAATTACGAAGTTTCGCGTTGGAAAATTTGCTTTAACTGACGTTCATTCTTTATTTTGAGCATTTTCGTAACTATACATACAAATAGCAAATTAGATTAATCTGTAATCTGTAATGATAATAGTATTAGCAATAACATCTAAAGAAAGAAAATGCCTAAAAATACCAGAATAAAACTTATACGGTAAACAAAGTACCGCAACACAACAGGAAACGTTTTGAAAAGAAAAGGTGAGGCGAGAGATATAATAAAATGTAATGTAACAAATAATATTGAAAATCGAGTTATAATTGCAGTTCAGCTAAAAACAGACTGTTTTCTAGGAAAATTGTATGAAGATATATTATTGTCACTGTTTTTTGAATTTAATGTTTGAAAGTTAGCTTTTTACTTTTTCTTCTCTCAAAGGTCAAGTAATTCTAAATTGTAAGCTTAATAAGATGCTTAATAAGGCGTAAGGAGGAAAATCATTTCTTTCTATTGCAGTTACCAACTAACCATCTCATGACTGATTTCACTGTAACGAAATATAAAATGCACTTGAATTGTGTTTAAATTTGATTGGAATTATAATCTCCCTTTGAGAGAGAGAAAAGTCATTTATCAATCATCTACCATAGTGGTTGTCTTCGATAAAAACTTTGTTAAATATGATAATTATTCAACAGTATCATATATAAGTGAAAAAACTGTAATAACATTCCTAGCTTCCGCAATTTTCCACCATCTTCCAAATTTGTGTTCCTGACCCACGGCACATGCTACTTCTTCACCATCATCCGAAAATCTGAGCCGATTGATAAAGCCGCTCTAAAAAAAGAAAAGTTCAAATTTAAACAGAATTTTTAAGATAAATAAAAGACGTATGAGATTCGGTGACTGGAATTTATACAAACTGGCAACTGCAAGAGCGAAAATCAGAACTTAATATATATCTTTCCAATTCATGTTTTCATTATCGGTTATTGATGCCAGCTTTATCTTAGTTCTACAGTTTATTAGCTTTGCTGATTCTTATTCTAATTTATTCAAACTCATTAAAAAAATTTAAAATAGTGGTCCCGCTTTTTTTAAATCATTTTTTTAAGTGGACTTTTGACGGTTATGGAAGTTGAGCCTTACAAAAGTCTAAAAATATTACAAAAACTTACTCTCTCGTAAGATAAAATATTTGTTATCGATTTATAATCTTCCGCAACTTTCCATAAACGAACAAATCCATCACATGAACCTGATGCAATAAGATCTGTATATCGTCGTGCTGCAACGGATACAATCCAATTTGGCTGATTATCAATATCGCGACCATGCGCTTCTACTTGTGAACAAACTGGTTTTTTTTTAAATATTGACCAAACACATAAGCTTCTGAAAAAGCATGCATTTAATGAAAAATTTCTCTAATTAAAATTAAATTGATATCGTTCAATACTTTCAAAGAATCAAATAAAATAAAAAGAGAAATTTCACAAAATCATGTGAGCGCAATGCAAATATCTCAATTTGTATGTCAATTATAACCTTTGTTTTCTCCATATTATTGAACTTTTATTCATTTTAATTTTAGTTTCTTCCGCTATCAAACCGAACGAGAATAGCTTAACTAACCCATCAGCTGAACCGGACACAAAATGGTCTTCATTGATAAGTGCCACACAATCAATGCTAAAGCAACTTGAATAACCGTTAAATATCAAATGACTATCTTCAGGCACTTTCCACAATCTCACAGTACGATCTTGAGAGCCTGCAGTTATCAAACGTTCCCTGCAAACAAATCTTTTTATCGCAAATAAATTTACATTCTCAAATTTTAAAATATTTTTTCTCAATTTCCAGAAAAATTTGCAAGCCATTATACTGATAAACTGAAAGTGTAAACTGATTTCATTAAGTCCAGGATGTCCTAAAGTTTCAAAAAAATTCGTAGAGTTTTGAATTACAACAAACATTAAGTGACAATAAAAATTGAATTCATTTTCAGATAACTTGAAATTTCCGGAAAATTTACCTTGATAAAGCGTCAATATCTACTATTGCATCAACGTGACCAAACAGAGTATCTACGTATCCCAGTTGCTCCAAATCCCACAGTTTAACACATCTATCTTTGGAACAACTGTACAATTGTTGAGTATTCAATCGAAATACTAGTCCTGTAAAGTGATAAAAGGCCAGTTTAGTTTTGACCGTGCAATTTTTAGACAAAAAAACTACAAGCAATGAATCTAAGAATTATAAGTATATAAAAAGAAAATTAATTACTAAGGTAATCAGAAACTAACCGGTTATCGCATTCATATGTCCGGTAAGATTTTTAACATGCTGAAAATTACTGAAATTCCAAACCCGTATAATAGCATCGCTACCACCGCTTACAAGATATCGATCATTGGCCGAGATTGCAAGACAAAATATTTGGCCTCGATGAGATATGCAACTTCCTTTAATATATTTTATAGAAGCTGTTATCTTTCCTTCTTCTAAATCATCTGAAAAATAATGCAATTTTTCTTCAAAGAATAGATGATTCATTTTCTGGAAAAAATAGAAAAGCGAAGTAATGAGCATCCAAACATTTACAGAACATAGTTACAGTCGAACTCATTGCTATGGACACAAAAAATTTCTCTTCAATACTTTTTCTAAAGTTCATATTTCACAGCACCTTAAAATTTAAGACAATATTCAATATCTCCCCATTATTCTATATCAAATAACAATTTGTGATAATGATGATAAATTTTCAAGGGGCTCAAACTTTTTCTGCACTTATTGATGAAGGCTCAAAACAGTGAATCAAAAAATAAAAATCAGAATCCTAACACTTCGCTATTGTTGCATCCTTCGAGCAACTCACCACATATCTGCCGTCATGTGATATAACAACCGCAACAGTTGAGTACCTAAAACTTAATATTTGGAATTACATAGACAAACGACGATATTATTTAATTCAACACAAACTAATTTTTTTATTGTTTTTTCTCAATTTCTAGTATCTTCACTTAATGATCTAAAGAGGTAAAATGTAATAGAGATTTTAGCATCAAAAATAATTCTACAGAAAAGATAATCAAACAATTATACAATGTTTATCACTCATTATTTAGTAAGAAACTTTCTTGGTTTTCTCCATAAATAGTTGAGTATTAACCCCAAAGAAAAGGCCATCATCAATCTATTGCATTCCATCCAACCACTGTTTAGAATGAGATGGCCAAATAGTCAACGTTCTGACTTTAAACCTGCTCATATTTTCTTCCGAAAATAATTTCCAATAAATTTCATACAAAACGGATTTCAAATAATTCCTAGTAAATTTAATCAAAAATTCAACTGTGCGTAATCATATTACCAACCTATGGGCTTTATACTGTATCGCAGTACCACTTAATCGTACTTCCTCTGCAACTTTTCGATGTCGAGTTGCAACTTTCGATAAAGCATCATCTCGCAAACGATGGGTAACGGTCTCATTATCGTACGGTTCGCCTCTTTCATTCTGCTGTTCAGTCTAAAATCCATTTATTAAAAGTAAGTTTTATTTTAAAAAAACAAAAAACTTAAATTTCAAATTTATTGAAACTGAAATTATAAACCGAATTTTACGATGTGTTATCTTAACAGTTACCTTTGTCCGGAATACGATTCTAAATTTTTTCAAAGCAAAAAGTTTTGAATCAAACAAAAGATATAATGAATAAATTTAACATTCACATTCAAAAAAAAATTAACATTCACATTCACGCACTGTTTGATCCATGCTCTTATTTTCTATTTCAGTTCCGTCAATAAATATATTGCTACCTACTTATAATCGATATAAAAAAACAATCAAGGGAGAGGGATAAATTCCATTCCTATATTACGCAATGTAATCACACGTTTTCAGATTAAAATCCATGTAATTACGGAGAGTATGATACGTATAAATATGATATCGTATATCTAAAATACTTTAGAAAATACTTAAAATACCTGAATATCGTCCAAAAGCTGTTTTGCTTTCCGGTATGCCATCTCTTGCATGTCTTCATACTGCTCTTCATCACTTTGATTTTCAATAAATTTGCCACTATCATCGTACAACAAATCGTCTTCATCCGAAGAAATATCCTCATTTACCAATTTTGCCTTTCGTTTTGATAATTTCGCTCCAGTCAAGCTTTGTTTCAACTATACCAAAAACGTTACTTTATTAGTAAAATGATAAGGATGAACGTTATGGTTTGTTTGTTTTTTGTATGTCATTTTTTGTAAAAGGTTCATAAAAGTTTCGTGTTCAACATTAAGATGAAATTTATGCGTTGCAAACAAAATCAGCTTCTAACGTGAGTAACTTTAAATAGTTAGTTTCATACGTTTATAAGAGATTACGTGACTTCACTTTCAACATAGAATTATAGAATAAAACTAGCGCCAACTTCTGTGAAAGACAGATCAAATTTTTAACAAAATACCTTATTTCTCATCTTTGCATCATTTTTATGATTGGATTGATTCCTGATGAAAAATGACATTATACCTGAAAAAAGCATACACGTTATGGTTACGTGATCCGACAGTTGGAGAAAGACGACATACAAAAAGCACAAACTTCGAGAACAATAACGCGCATCCCCGAAATAACTTCCCATATTCCGACCGCCATCTCATTATGTCACAATTGGCAACGTTAGCATTGCTAAGTGCTATAGAACAGATTATGTTATGAATTTCGGGACGTTTACAGGATTTATTGCTTGAAAAACCTTGGGATTTTTTTCTCGGAAAGAAGGCTTCGTTTTTGAAAAGATTAATTTAATTAATGAAATTTAAACATTCATGGAATTGTTCATTCACGGAATTGACATGTGAAGTAAAAATATTTTCTGAAAACATTTACATTGACACATACATAAAAATTCATGTATGTCATAATTCGTTTGAGCTTATATAATTTTTATAAATCTTCCAAACGAAGTGACATCACTTTTCCGAAACTATCAAACGTACACTACGTAATATTTTGGTGGAATTTCTCCTGCTAATTGTGTGAAAATTGTATTATTTCAACATGTGTACATTTTTTTAACATAAAGAACGCACACTGAATAGGTGGAAAAATTATTTTTTTAAAATTGTAAAACACATGTAATGAATGTAATAGACTGGCCCATTTCGATTAAATAAATAAATAAAATGCAGAAATGTTGTTTACTTCAAGATAGTTACAAAACGAATTTTAATTAGGATTATCAAAACTTTTTGCCGTAATTCTATAACTCTACAATTAAATGAATTGGAGATTCGAAACTATCAAAATTAAATTATTATTCAAATGAAAATTTTCAATCTTTTGGACAAAATATTTGCGAAATACTATGATGCATATATACAATTCGTACATATACAATAGCAGTCAAGCCGATCAAAATGAACACCCATAAAATCGAAATTACAGCAACAGTTGCCCAGAACATATTTATTTTCCATTGTATTTCTCTCAGCGATCTGTGATAGGGCTGTGATGATGTTTTGAATCTGCCGCTGTTGTCGTACTCCGTGTGATATCTCTCAGTACAATCCGTTTGATTATTTATCATTTGATCGACATGATGTTGAAAATCTACAAATGATCAACTAAATAAAATTTATAATTTTTATATGAATGATTTAATTAAATTTTATATTACTGAAATGAAGTTTTCTTCTCCACGTCAACACCAATAATTGTCTCTTCAGAAATTTTACAAGTAAAATTTATAATATGCTATTTGTATCACTTTAACTTCAAACTGGTAAAAATCCCCAAAGAGAAAGAATGAAGAATTGCTGGGAGAATGGAATTGATATTCTCTCTCTCTCTCTCTCTCTCCTTATTCTCTCTCTCTTAATCTCTTCCCTCTATTCTCTCTCTCTCTCTCTCTCTTAATTCTCTCTCTTAATACTATTGGTAAAGCAGAAGTTATGGGACACCTGCTGTTCCTTGAGATATAATAGTTGCCATCGTTTGATTACTATCGATGAGTTCATTCTCTCCTACAACGTCCCTAATATTACTGTTATCACGAACTGATAATTCACCATACTTTACGGCAGCAAATAATATGAATAATTGAAATGCTAAAACAGCCATCTCTTTTTAATAATTTGATGAAAAATAACAAAATTGGTATTATTTTATTTCATTTACATATGCCATACTTTTAGATGCACTATAAAATATATGCATAGGAAAATGTTTGACATTTAAGTCCACAAGATGCATTAAATTAAATTAGATATAAACTTTAAAATTTTTGATTTAAAATTTTGAATTTTGTTACAATATGATACATGAGGTTTGGATTACAATTGCATCATTTTTTATTGTAAATACTTGAAGTGAATGATAGAGAAACAAACTCGCGATATCAAAGTTCAATAATTATTAACCCAACAATCTTCCAATCAAATATACTAATCAATCTTGATATAACGTTTGAGCTGCAATTTGCGGTCGAGATTTTTGAAACGATTACTTGACTACTTGCTAATTGCAGCGATATTTTGATGGGTTTCGTGTTTGCAGCTCGTAGGCCTTCTGAGGACGGTGGTCCGTGCGTCGGTTGTGCGTCGTTTGTGCGTGTCTTACGTGTATAATTTGTATAGAGTTGATGGTTTACGAGGAATTGCGCTATATACATACGTTCTGACTGTGCGAGAGGCAAATAAAGTTAACTATTTCATCAGATTTTTGATGCTGAATAACGATCGGAATTCAACACTTAGTATTCCATTTTATTTTGCTTTCCTTCATACTTACACAAAGTAAAATTGAGTTTATATGCATGCGTGTTTCGATTGAAAGAGTATCATATTTCTAAATTCCATGGATGTTAGATATATGGCATGCTCGGTATATCTCGAAATGCGAGACATATTTATCGCTGAATTAGTGCAGTTAAAAATTTATGATTAACATAATCGTCACGGATTTCCTGAAAATATATTGCATATTTTATATAAAGGTGATTTAGAACGATTGCTAAGGCTTGCATGTGACATTGCGGAAGCAATTTGACAAAGGTAGGACGAAATGCCGCGTGTCAAAAATGTTATGTCGAAGGTCTACAAAAGTCCACGACGTCCATTTGAAAAGGAACGTCTTGATCAGGTTTGTGCATTCATTTCGAGAAATTTTGTTGCATGTAATATTTGGAATTAGACTATGTAATGAAAAAAATAGTCTTTAGATGTGGAGGAATCTTGGCTATTACTGGTCCTTTGTTCTCTCTTAATTCATTCGATTTTTGGAGAATTTGACTTTCTAAACCAATTTTGTACAATCGTTTAATATATTATAGGAACTAAAACTAATTGGAGAATTTGGTTTACGTAATAAACGCGAAGTGTGGCGTGTGAAATACACATTAGCGAAAATTAGAAAAGCGGCTCGAACACTGCTTACGCTTGAGGAGAAGGTTGTTGAAGAAATAGATATTATAAATTTGATATCTGAGTTGATTGTAAAGTTTTCTTTGTCGGCAACACACTATTCATTTAAAGGGAAAAATGTGTTGTTTCGCTAAATGCAAATAAGATGACTGGGTTATTCTTATTTTAGTAGTAGTAAAAGTGAAGAGGGTATCAAAAGGTTGTGAAAAATAACTGATGTCATTTGCATGAATTTTTTTTTGTGTCTAAGTTCCAAAAAATTTGGTTTTTCAGGATCCAAGACGTCTGTTTGAAGGTAATGCACTGTTGCGACGTCTAGTTCGAATTGGAGTATTAAGCGAAGATCGTATGAAGCTTGATTATGTTTTGGGTTTACGAGTTGAGGATTTCTTAGAGCGTCGTTTGCAAACTCAAGTTTTCAAACTTGGTTTAGCTAAATCCATTCATCATGCTCGCGTCTTGATCAGGCAAAAACATATACGGTATACATTCAGGCCTTTTCTCTACCCATACTTTTCCATTAAATCCAGTCATTTATAGAAATTAGCGATAACCACGTAATTTTTGGATTAATTTAGCTTTTTTACAATACAAATATGATTATTGCTAGCAGTAGTTGTTTTGCTACTAAACTTTGAATAATGAAATTTCGTAGATTTTTCATATTATTAAGATGGTGTGTATATCCATTTGAGTCTCTCTCCTGAGAAGGATTAGGGGGTAGTGAGTATGGAAGTTAAAAGAATCAAGTGAGATTATCTTATAGTTTTGATAGATCATCGAAATGCTAACATTTTAGTGTTCGACGTCAAATTGTGAATGTCCCATCCTTCATTGTTCGCTTGGATTCACAGAAGCACATTGATTTTTCATTAAAGTCACCTTTTGGTGGTGGCCGTGCGGGGCGCGTGAAAAGACGTAATGCAAAGAAAGGCGTCAGTGGTGATGGTGAAGTTAGTGATGGAGATGAATAGAAGACTTCATAAAAATTATTTTGTTTGTTACTGTTTTATCGTTATCATTAAGCGCAGTCTTAAAATAAATGTTTACTGGTTATTAGTTGATCACAGTACAGAAATTTTCGGATTGGATAGCGGTAGGTGGGATATGCATATGAAGTTTGGAGTGAATATTTCTAATAATAGAAATGTTATGAATAATAAGGGTGAAAACAGTGTAGTGGACGTTATTCGATTTATCCTAGTTTATGGGATTAGATTATGCTTAGTTTATTTCTTGTTACGTTGGTCGAAAATTGACTATTTTTACATTAATTGGAGATTTAGTCAGTCGGTATTGCATAGTCAGCCTTGTTGCCACTTTCCGGAGAAAATTAAGGGGTCAGATATTTCTAACATGTTTAAAGAATTGGCGACGAAAATTGCATAAGTCAAGGCTTCCTTGACGCCGAAGTTCAAAATCAGCGATTGAAAATAGTGACATGATGGATACGGAAGATTTTCCGAGGCGTATACTCTGTTCGCATTCGTTTTCAGCCCACGTCTGTGAAGAAATACTTTTAAGTCCTTGCAATTTAAGCTGTTCTAGTCCGGTAATCTCGGAAACTCTTTTTGATGGTTTTTTGACAGCCAAAGTGACAGTAGCAATTGATTTTTTCCCCGTTGTCGAGAAGTAAGAAGATTGAACTTTAAATTATGGCTTTATATATTTACTATAAATTGCTATTTTTAAAATTATTTACCTGCGAAATGAATGAAACAATTTGCCCGCTCTCTGATGCTAAATCTGTTAACTGGTCAATATAATGAATATCTTTCAACATATAGGAGTGATCGATCCATTTCCAGGATTTTAAATTTAGAATTCCCAGTCTAAAATATCCAATGTATGAAAGTTTCTGCGGGAAATTATGGAAAATTTTACAACCGCATTAATACAGCTATTAAATTGACTGATAATTAAAAATGATATATACCTACCTGGCATATGGTCGTAATACTAAACGATCTCTGAGATAGCTAAGAAATGTTGTGAAATGTAGAACAATCTTTCCAAACGTTTCCACCTGCAAATCCATGCTTAGAAAAAATAATCGTACGAAACGCATTTGCATCCATTGAAGGACGGAACAAATTTGCCAACGCCAATGATTTGATGGTGTTCGATAACGTGCAACCAAGCCGATCTAAACAATTTCATCTTACAATAATAATCACTTAAAGAATTACAAATTTAAATTTGTCTCATTCTTATACCTGTTGATTGCCATTCTGACAAATGAAACAATCGACGAGAATTGGTGTTTGTTGATACTCATCTCGCGGAAAACCACTAATTTCATCAGCTGCCGCATCTTGTGAATACCACTTATAACTGCTACAAATAGCGAATAAAAGTTGAATTGATTCATATCTTTTGCTACTTTTCCTCTTCCGCTTCCCCTTAACACCTTTTCTTTGATGGAATACCGAAATTTGTAATTTCCTCTTCGATTAGATCCGAAGAGAAAAAAAAAATTTCTTTCTCTTTTATTAAAAGGAATAAATTTGGCAAATATGTTTAAATGAATTTCAAAATAAAGTCACTTCCTTACGGGTCACTTTTATTAGCCAACTAATTATATTTGTAAACGTAATTGATTAGATCAATTTCCTAAATTAATTATTCTTGCAATAAAAAATATACATTAATATTGAAGTTCACGATTTTTACCGCAAATGTATTTGAAAATGAAAAAAAAAAGACCGTTCATTGATTAAAAGAGAAAATTGGCAAATTTTTATGAATTGCAAACTTATCACATTATATTGTAACAAATAGTCCCTTAATTAATTAGAATTAATAAATACGAATAAAATTTTGTGAATATGGAATACATACCATAAATTCAAGCAGCTAACATTTAATGGTTCGATATTTAACGTCAAGCTATCAACAGTTAAAAAGCATAGGTCACGATCATTACGTGAAAAAAATGGTGCTATATAATGGCAAATATTCAATGATAATGCTGCTTGAAGTTCAGAATTCATCTAAAAATTGGGGAGAAAAAGAAATGTGCTATTATATGAAAAACAATGGAAAGTTATAATTTATAACAAAACAAAAAAAAAATTCCTTAAAATAATGCTAAAATTGAAAAAATTTTTTTCCTTTTCGTTGCAAAATACAACAAATTTTGTTGTCATAAAAATATGTCAGTGCTTAATTAAATCATTAATGAACCTGCAATCAAACATACCCGGAACGTTAATAAAAGAAGAAATTTCACTTACATTATTGACATACATGGAAATATCAATTGATGTGCTGAATTCATCCGATTGAATTGGATCTTTTGGAATAATTAATGCAACAAATTGCCCTTCTGCAAATGACATTATTTTTATAAAAATTTGCAATAAATTCAATTAATTTTTAAATTGAATGGGTTCTTTTCTTTTTTTTTAACATGGAGTAATATTTAAGCAAGATATATTATTTTATCTTTTAATGTAGGACATGATTTATTATTTAATTTGTATAAATTATTAACGATTTTTATTCTTAACTTGATTCCTATTTCTTATTTCATTTAATTTATTTTCATCTTACATTTTATGTTTTTCTTTTTTTGTTTGTAATGAAAATTTAAGAATAATTTGTACCAAATCGTTGTCTACTGACAATTGCACATAATCTATCACCAATTGCTGCTTTAATGAACGATGTTTGAGAAGTACCATAATAATAGCATCGATGAAATGGTGAAATTGCCATATTCGGGGCGATCTAACCTATGCTAATTTTATTATATTTTATTATCATTATTTTCTTCTTCTTTATGTTTCATACTAAAAAAAATTTTGCATTAAAGTTATTCGGGCAATAATAATTTAATAATGATAATAATAATAATTCAATTAGAAAAGCTAGTTTAAATACAAAGAGATAACAACACTGCTTGCTTATTTTGTTGAAAATATGAAAAAAAAGAAAACTAAGAATAAACATTTGTTACAGCGCTAATAATATATATATATGTCATCTCACTTTAACAATTCGTTGTCGCAGCGTTGTTTGACGATGATTGTAATCCAGTATAATGAGAGTATTGTTGTTGAGCGCATAAACGTGTATGAGATAATCACCAAAGTCAAATAAATCGTTCAAAGTTATCGTTCGACGCCCTTCCAAAGTTAAATCAAACACGTCCACTTTGAATGATGTGGTCCATTCCATTGGACCATGTTCC
>UPTC01001151.1:1210-19664 GCA_900537255.1 Acanthocheilonema viteae
TTTTAATATTTTTACAATATTATTTTAAGATATGCAAAAAAAAATTTTAACTAATCTAAAAGCGAATACAAAGTCATAAAAAAAATGCAAATTTTACATGAAACACTGTATTTTACTTCTTAATTTTTTTTTAAAAAAGAATGGATAGTATTTTAGTTTTTGATTTAAAATTTTTCGATTTTCATATTACTTATTTCTACTGCACCTATTTGCTAGCTAGCTTATGTATCTTTGTATATGTGTGATAATTTAGTTAAATGAATTTATTTGCTGATTTATTGTAAACTAAATATTTATTGTTACCATTTATTTCCTTAACTTTATTATCGGTTTCATTGCATATTCGATTCTTTGCATACTTTGGCAAATCTAAATAATTGAATTTCATCCATTTTATGCTTTTCATTCATTGTAAGTCTATTTTCTTTATCAGTGAGCAAATTAATTTGTTTCAAATTAGAGATTGCTGAGAAACAAAAATGATGAAAATTTTACAGATGGCGCTCTTTTATGTAATGTTCTTCATCGTATTTCCATTTTTCTTCGTAAATATCTTCGTTGCACTGATCATTATTACATTTCAAGAACAAGGCGAAGCTGAGCTCTCTGAAGGTGATCTTGATAAGAATCAGGTAAATTGATAAACTTCATTGTGATCAAGTATGAAATTTTCCAGAAATTTAATTTTTCTAAAATTTAGCTCTAATTTTATTTAAATCATTACTGGCATTTTCCCTACTAATGATAACAATTATTTAACAGTTAAAAGAAAATTAATTCTTTAGCTGTTTTAAATAGATTTCGAAAAATTAAATTTTATAATACAGATTGCATATATTTTTGTTTCTTACCATTTATTAAATTATTGATATAGCAGAACTATCTATCGTCTGTTGATTTTTTTTTTACTCTAATTTAATAATTGTTCAAAATAAGTTCATAACATCGACTACTAAGTTTAGTTTTTATTAATCCAATTCATTTATCAACTAAAGAAAATTAATAAACACATACTAATTATGGTAATTGTTCGGAGAAGATAAGCAAACAAATAAACGAACAAACACACTAATCAATCTCAATCATTATTATTAACTTAACTTTTATTTTTCAACTAATTTAAGCAAATCTTTATTTTTATTAAAAAGAATATTTAGAAGCAATGTATCGATTTTGCATTAAATGCTCGTCCACGTTCATTATTTATGCCAGAAGATAAGAATTCGATCAAATATCGAATCTGGCGACTTGTTACTTCCACTCCATTTGAGTATTTCATTATGGCAATGATTTGCTGCAATACAATTATTTTGATGATGAAGGTTAATTTTTTCTTTACTTTTTTTTCATCTCTTTCAGAGCACAACAGTTCCGAAATTTTCCTGAAATATTTTAAAAAGCGGCAAAAATATTAAAAAATTATTCTATTGGTATTTGTGTAATTATAGATTATTATACTTTCAATATATTTACTGTATAATATTTCGATGAATAAAATTAATGATTACTTCTGAAAATAATAATTTAAAATATTTTATACGGGTTTTTTTTCACATTTATTACAATAGTCAACATTCAATACAATGTATGTGCAAAATTAATTGTTCTTTTCTTAAAAAGTACTGCCATTACAGTTTCATGGAAATTCTGAATTTTATGAAAAAATTCTTCGTTTTTTTAATACGGCATTAACGGCAGTATTCACGGTGGAATCAACCCTAAAAATATTAGCATTTGGCGTACGGGTAAGCATGCTTCAATGATTTTTTTAAATCGTTTAATTGTTCAAAAATTTTTATTAATATTTTAAATTTAAAATCAAATAAGCGGACAAACCATCTCAAAATTTCATATATTGAAGAAGGCAAAAATTTTTTTGAAATTATCACGCATTTTACGAAAGGAACTATTACAAAATTAAAAGTATTGCTTTGCAATTCTGTCATTTATTTTTAAGGTTAAATTTTAATTAGAAACAAAAGTTGGAAAATAGAAAAATTGCGTAAATATCATACAAAGTAAACACAATAAATTTTTCTCGTTCATTTTTCATTCGGCATTTTATTAATTTATTTTTATTTACTTGCCTTATCAAATTAATCCTCATAAGCAGTAGTGAATAATTACTTGCCTATTAATTCTTTCGAATTTTTTCTAACAACTCAAATTGTAATGTCATATTTTAGAATTATTTTCGTGACGGTTGGAATCGTTTCGATTTTATCACCGTTGTTGGTTCCATCACAGATGCATTGGTCACCGAATTTGGTGGTCATTTTGTATCACTCGGATTTTTACGTCTTTTTCGTGCTGCTCGTCTGATAAGACTTCTACAACAGGGATATACCATAAGAATACTGTTATGGACGTTTGTTCAATCATTTAAAGTACGCTAATTTTAAGGTTTTTATTGAAAAAATTATAAGCCTTGCTAATGTTTATTAAGGACTCTTAAAACATTTTTAGCAATTTTTAGGGCATGAAAAATTTGATATTTTAAAATTGCATAGCTTTCATTTCTTTTGCAATAATTTCAGGCTTTGCCATATGTCTGTTTGCTAATTGGAATGTTATTTTTCATATATGCTATTGTTGGAATGCAGGTATTTTAATTATTTTTTCACTCTTTTATACTGCTTAATTAAACAAACTAAATGAATATTCAAGTAATTTGTTTAATTAATCGGTATGTTATCAATTAATTGGTTATTAATAAGTTACTCATTTATTATTTATTAATTTTACGTTTTGCTAAAACAGTAATGCAATTGCAATTTTAGCACTATCATAACTTGATATTGCAGTGCTGTATTTAAATTTGACATAATTTATGTTAAGGTATTCGGTAATATTTGGTTAGATGCAACTACAGAATATAACAGACATAATAATTTCCAATCATTTTTTAACTCAATCATTCTTCTTTTTCGGTAAGATTTTTTATTTTAATATTATAAATACAACTTAATAATTTATTTACTTATTTTCACGCTTATTTTTGTCTCAAAATTTTACTTTGTTATTATAATTAATCCGTTAGAACTTAACTATGAAAAACAATCTACTTATTTTATACATTTAATTACAAATTAATTTATAAATGATATTCTTTTCTCAAGCTTTTTAATTCTGTACTTTTAGAAGCTTATTTATTAAATTTACTAGAATGAAAGGTAAAAGGAAGGGGAACCTTTGTAAAGCAGTTGACATAAAATGAGTGCTTTTAATCTAATAAACGATTAATAATTCTGGAATTTGAAATTAAAAAAAAAATTTGAAAGTCTCAAAAGATAATGAAAGAAAATTATTGAAAGTATTCAAAATGATCGAATCGGAGATGAACTAATTGGTTGTTTGCAGATGTTCAACAGGTGAAGCATGGCAGGATATAATGATGGCATGTACGGCAGGGAAGTATTGCGCGAAACCGAATTCATTTGAAATTAATTTAGCTAAAGGACCAACTTGTGGTACTCAGATGTCCTACGTATATTTCACAACATTTATCTTTCTATCTTCATTTCTGGTAATTATAATTTCATAAATTTTTTTTAGATATTTACGTATTGGAATTTGTACATGCCATATTAAGATAGGACAAAAATGTTATATTTATCACCATGATGAGACTTGAATAGACGTATGTTTACGTGCCCTGATAATATTTAAGCAGATGTATTTGCTTTGGTAATGCTTAATGCGACATATGCTGATTATGATATACTGATATATAGAATTTTTATAATTTTCTGTTGCTTTTTTTTTATTGTTATCACAATATTACTATAGTGCTACGTTCAATGTACAAAAACTTCAATAGGATCAAAATCCGCTCATGAATTTAAAAGAAAATTTCATTTATTTCAAATCAAACGAATAATTTTAGGCTTAATTATTACAATTCTTTCTCAATAATGGTTCCGACTTTATTTTAGGTTTCTTTTGAAAATTGTGATTTGTTTATTTTTTAGATGTTGAATTTATTTGTTGCTGTAATAATGGATAATTTTGATTATTTAACTCGTGATAGCTCAATCCTTGGACCTCATCATTTGGATGAATTTGTTCGAGTTTGGGCTGATTATGATCCAGCCGCTACGTTAGTTATTTTAATTATGCTATAAGCACGTCGTGAACAATTAACAAAAACTTCCTCGTTTTGAATCGGATGGATAATTTTACCAAAAAATACATAAATTTAAAATTGTCCTAAAGTCAATTCAGGCATATGCAGAATGCAATGTTATTTGAAGATATGTGATTATCCAAACATTTAGCAGAATGAAAACAATCATTAATCGTGTAGCGGCAGTACGGTAAATGTCATTTTGTCGAAATACTGTACCTCATTAGGTACGGTAGATCAACAATTGACATTTACCATAGAAAGCGATGAAATTTATTCAGTTGATCTTAGTAACTGAAAACTAATTAATTCATATAAACATATATAAGAAAAATTTTTTGTAAAGAAAAGCAAATAAAAAAGCTATAATTTTTAGCGGACGAATTCATTACACGGATATGTACGAGATGCTACGTAACATTACTCCACCAGTTGGATTTGGACGTAAATGTCCATATCGTTTAGCCTATAAACATTTGATACGAATGAATATGCCAATAGCAGATGATGGTACTGTACATTTTACAACAACACTGTTTGCATTAATACGAGAATCGCTTAGTATTAAAATGAGGCCTGGTATGTACTCATTCTGTAATATATTATTGAAAATTAATGAAATTTCGTCGATATATATATGTAAGTTTTGAAATATAGTATTGATTAGTCCAGGCATTTTCATCTATATTGTAATATATCTTTTGCACAACTTTTACAAACTTTCAACAATAGCACCAGAATGTTATATTTGAAACTGATGGCTAAGAAAAGCAATCTCAGCTAGCAATTATAAAAAATAATAGCACTAATCATTCAACTGTTCTTCTGCATTAAATTTAAATTCCCATATCTTGGACTTTATTCGAATACAACGAAAAAAATTAAAAATTGAGAAAATGTTAAAATATGAAAAATAATAATTGAAAATTCTAATTGTATTTGTTTCAGTAGAAGAAATGGATGAAGCAGACGAGGAGTTACGTCAAACTTTACGGAAAATATGGCCGCTAAAGGCGAAAAAGAATATGATAGACTTGGTGGTACCACCAAACACAGGTTATTTGAAATTAACATAATTCAGAAATCTTACAGAATATGAAATTTTAAAGGATAAAAACTTTTGCATTCAAGCAGCAATTGAATAAAGCTTTAATATGAAATATACGATTCACTTTTCTTGAAGCTTTGTATTTCTAAAGTTGATGTGTGTATTTTTTTAAATATGATATGCTTTTTCTTTCCAAAAAGAAATCTTAGTATAAAAATTGCTCACGATGATAATAGCTGATTAGTTATCGGAAAAATGAAGACGGAATTGAATTGGAAAGTTTTAGGAATCTTGTCATCTAAATCTTTCCTTCCGTAGAAGTATACAGATGCTGAGGATTTTTTCGTCAAAATGAAAACTGAAAAAAAAATATTGTTTGCATTTTAATGAAGATAATTTGAAAAATATTAGTGTTCACTGTTTACGTTAGCTAAACAGGGGGAGATTAAAAATGTTTAGAAGTTACTTTTCGTCTTTCATCTTTTTCAAATAGTTTATCATTGTTCTGACAATAAGCTGCTGTAATTTCAGAATTATGTTATCAAAAATTAACCGTTGGAAAGCTTTACACTGGCTTATTAATCCTTGAAAACCATCGAGCGAAGAAATCAGGTATTGAGGTAAAACATTTTCAAATCTTTTAAATCTTTTGAGAAAAAAAGAATATGGTGAATTTAGTGGTGCCACCAACAAGTTATTCGATGTGAGTCAATTTTTTTCATTCCTACAGTAATTAAAAAATTATTATTATGTTTTTCTTCTTTTTCTCAGCAAATAATACGTTAACATCATTTATTATTATAATAATACCTATAGATTATAGATATTCTTAAAGTATTTGTAAATTGTGAATGGCATATCAGTTTGAGATTAACTATCAACAAATTGTCAATGTACTTGTAAAGCAAAAGTCTATCGTGATAATTCGTAAAATATGAATTAATATTACTGCATTATAATAATAAAAGAAGATGGTATTAAAATTCAATCTACCATTGAATATTAATATATTAAAGTTTTTTAAACTTTAAAGGTAGAAAAAAAGGAAAAATGAAACTTTTTCAATTTTAAAATTATAAAACAATTTTTTCCAGTTAAAAAATAAGTTAATCCCCTAAAATAATATGATCACTACATTAACCAAAAGCGAAAAAAAGAAACAAATTTCAGTTGGCCAAGCGTAAACGGCAAAGAGCCGCACTTCTCCTTATGACTCATCGTCACACATTATTTTTATTGGATGACGAAAAAGAGGTTTTACATTGGCAGCAAAAACAAATACACCCTGACAATCCCTGCACACCTGACAATTTTCCCTGCATTACATCCTTATCACACTTTTATCACTTTCTTGATATTTTACTCGCATTTGATCTTCCCTTTTTCGTAACATCTAATTATTCCGAAACTTTTTTAACCTTTTTTTTTTGAAAAATTTAAATTAAAAAAAAAGAGAAGAGTGAAATTCTCCGAAATTGAGCAATATTCATCCTATGCATTTTTCAAATAATTCCATTTCTTTTTCTTTTTTTTAATCCAATTATCTACTTTTTTCTTCAAATTTAATTATTTATTCATAAATTATCCACTGATAATTTTTATCCTCATTTACAAATATTCCCTCCATCCTTGTCTTTTTTTTGCTGCAGTTCTTTAAAATATTCAAATTGTGCACGCTTCCATTTGTTAAAATAGACAATATAGTAGACAATATATGCAAGGAAATTCTTTTGTTTTTGCATGTTACGTAGTGAAATTTCAATAAAATTTGAAATTTGTGAAAATTTAAGAATTTCAGAGGCCATATTCGTTATTTTCTACACTGGTTGATACAATTAAAGCAGCGAAAACGGATAGTGCCGAAAACTCACCGGATAGTCCAACATCGCATAAACAAAGTGTTACAGTTGTGTAAGTTTATTCTGTTTCTTGTTTTCTTCTTTGTTTTCATATCAAATTTCGATTGCAAATATCATAAATAATTAGCATACGATGGTCAATTTTCAATCATAAATAATTAGCTTACCTTGGAATGAATATGATCGTAAAATTTTTATCATTTTTGAACTCTTTCATTAAAAATTTTGACTAAAATTATAAAATATCGAGTTTTGTAATCATTAATGTATATATCTTTTTTATGTTCTAAAATTTTAGACAATTTCCTTGCGCATTCTAATAAATTCGACTACGTCTTCCGCAATTGGATATTATAATTTTTTAGTAATTTAATAAATGCTTATGTTGTAATTTACCCTTTTTTGCATTAGAATGTTACTATATGAATTCTAAAATTTTATTATTACAATTGTTGATTAATTAGAAGACTATATCAGAGATATAGGTCAAAATAAGAAGCCATAGTTTAGTACTTCTTAAATTTTATAATAGTGTGTAAATATACAAATGTCATTGTGCAGGTTATTTAGCAAGACTGTTATCATTGTTTTAAATAATGAAATTTGCATAAGGTATGTTAAAATTTCATTAAGTGGATAGTGATATTAAAAAAAAATTTATAGGTAGTCTGATTGTCCACTTTTAGAAATGATAACCTACGTGTAGTAATTAAATATAATTACAGCAATATCATATTAATATAACGTTGATAAAAATATGATAGTGATAATAGCGCAAAATTCATTGTATAAATATTAATTGTTCTATTATATATTATTTGTAATTGACAAAATTGATTGAAATATTTGCTAAATGTTTCAGTGATAAATCGACTGTTGGTCGCCGTCTTTCAGGAATTATCTCAAGAATACGAAGTCGAGAGGGTAGCATAAACAACAATGAATCATTACGACAGGTAAATTGTAATTCTAAATTATTGATAAAAAAATTTTAATTTCGAATTTCAATCTTTATCCATTTCTGGAATTTTAGGATTAAAAAAATTTATTTCCATAATTTCTTTCGCTTTATCAGCTATTAGTCAGTAAAAAGTAAAGATAAAGTTAACATCACTGCAAACTTATGAAAGAAATTGGATGGTAGCTGTTACAATACACAGCACTGTTTCATCATGTCAATTAATATTTGATCATTTCAATATGATACATCACATGAAATAAATAATTAATTATAAGAATATATTCCGAACATTACAATTACTCAAAGTAAACCAAATAATTTTGATTAATTAAGCTTTACCATTGATCATTATTCGATATCCACCATTCTTATCTATTTGGGAAAATTAATCAAATTCATATGAAAGGGAATTTAAAAAAAAAAGAATGTCAAATTGTAGCGTTACTCAAATGGAGGAATATTCTTGAGTGCATATGATAATAACAATGCTACTTATGATGAGGTAAATGTCTTGATGTGAAATATATGTTTTACTCAAAATATTGTTTTTTTTTTGTTTTGTTTTAAAATTTTTTATCGAGCATTGCTTGATTAGTTTACGCCTGCGTAATTAAATTTCGTATTATATAATAGAAGCTTTTATGTTGCTTCCTTCATTTCACTTTTTTTCGTTTTATATTATTTATGAACGAATTTTAATTTAATTCCGAAATTTATATTCATTTTGATGTTTTTAAATTTATTCAGCACGTTAATACTCACAATTATTTTAAATCACTCTTTGCCATATTATAGTTGGAAATTTCTTAAAATTATTTCAAAAAAATTGCTTTAAAATCTTACTAAAAATTTGGATAATATGATGTGATAATATACGTGTCAGAGGATTACCTCCAGCGATACTTATTGTCTAGAGCTATATCTGATTTCGATTTATTGTATCAACAAGTTAAAAATGGATGCGGCAAACTTTTGAATAATTAAGCTAATTGTTTGAAAATAGTAATCTTTTAAAAAAGAAATTTTGGTCAACAATCAGCAATTAATATATTAGTATTTTTTTTTGGATAATTACGAATGATAATTATATGCGTGAAATGATCATTTTTGGTTTAAAATCTTAATCGTCAAAATATTTTACGTTATTTGATCCAAATATGAGCAAAATTTTTTGATTATACAAAAATCACGTTGTTGATAATTTCATCCACAAGCATATGGCACATTTATATTTTGTTTAAAGCTTTAAAAATATCTTTCAATTTTTGCAGTAATATTATCCGATTCTTACGATCATGGTGAAATATTTGAGTTTAAATTCGTTAATTATATTTTGATTTTTTTCAGATTACATATAACGTGTACCTCTGAAAGGACGGGAAATTCTTTTGTTGTTTTTTTTTGCCTTTTGTTAAATGAATTAAAACAAAATATTTGCATTTAATGTCTGTTTTCATAAATCAATTTTTGTTGCAATTTGCAAATTTGTTTAGAAAATTTATTTAATTTTGCATAATTAAAGTTTTGAAATGCTTTGGATGTGTTGCTTTTAGATTTTAGACTTTTAGTGCTGCATGATAACCTTATTTTTCCCTTCCCTGTCTTCTCATCCTCTTTCTCCATGGATCTCTTTTTTTTGAAACGGTCCACGTATACGATATAATACCAATAATTGCGAATTTAATAACAAAATGACTTGATGATTTGCGACATTTCCGCTCATTCATCTGAACAGTAAAGTACAACATTTTAGCATTAATTTTATTTGCTAATAATAATAGTGATAAAAGATTTCAGGTGCAACAATTGTTACCATCGGAACCATCACAAAAAAATTCACCGAATTATTCACGTAATATTCGTAGTACTGCTATGAATTCACGAGATGATCACTATTACCGTGAGTTTTGAAAATAATAAAACAACAGGAAAAAAATCGTGGACGAAATTTTTGATTTTCGAATTTTTTCTTTCAAACATTATTTACAAACGAATTATGAAATTAATAACAAGCGGTGGTAAAAGTAATTATTGGGATAGTTTTGTTCTGAAAGTTTACATTATAAGATTTTGGTATAATCGAATATTTGTGATGAAAATTTTGCTAATCGATAAAGAGATTTGTTCTTTTTTGGCAGTAATTAGAAAGTATCATGATTAAAGTAAGAAAAAAATAAGTTGAATGTGATTAATAATACTTCTGAAAGTATCGATTACTATAGATAATATATAACGTTTATTGATCATATATAACTTCTAGCGCTTCATGAATGCTACATTTATAATCTTTTTAAAGTCAGAGGTCAAGCAGAACTAAACAAGCAAAGAAAGCCAATGTAAATGAAGAATTATTTCATGACTTGTTGATAATGAAGCCGACATCATACAAATGCTTTGAAATGTAAAAATTATATGAAGATAAAAAGAAAGCTAAATACACAAATAATATCTTATCATTTGATAAAAATGAAACCAACAATTCGTTTAAAATGCAAAAGTTGAGAAAAACTAATCAAACAAGCAAAGGTAAAATAAAGAAAGCGAATATTACAAACAAAAATGTTTTTACAGCACATATTTTTGCAATTATAAAACCTTTGATTATTTTAACATATTACCTTATAAAATTTTTATAAAATTCTTTCTGTTTTTTGACAAATTTACATTTTTCACAAATTATTTTGATTTACAATTTCACATAAATGAAACAACACAAATGACTTTTTTTTTGACATTTTTTTCATTTTATTTTTTTCACTATTCCAATGATTGTGTGCAATTTGAAAACTGTATAGGACGAGGACATTCACATTCTCCAGGAAGTTCACCGTCACGTTCAAATTATATACGACAAACGTCACGAGAATGTAATTCGCCAACGCATTTAAGGTCAAAAATCTTTTATGTTTCTTTTTTTGTCCTTCAATTCAATTATATTTTTAATGACCTATTTTCACATATATTTTTTTTGTACTCTATTTCTTGTTTCGTTCTTTAAACAATTTTTTTTTTACTGATGAATTCTAAAATTATCTGAAAGTATTTTTAGCAATTTGACGAAGTCACGAGAAGAGAGATATTCACGTCCGCGAGTACCACCGCATCGACCAGCATATAATGATAATGATAATAATGATAATGGAAGCTTATCATTGGTTGATGGTTATTTGCCGAATCGATTACGACGGTTATCACCGACACGTGCAACCCATATGAATAAGCGAATTTATTCAGGTAAATTTGATTAGCAATCATCTTCTTTAACAAAATAAAAATTCTTCTTTAAATTATCAATTCGATGATTGTTTGCAGAATCAATTATGACAATTATCATTGAAGCTTTGTTAGTGATAATGATATCATGTAATATTTGTGATCTCAGTTTTTTTTTTTCTAGATACGCCATCATCACAAATGCTTACGGATGATGATGAATCAATGCTAAGCGCTGTACGTCAACGAAGACTTCCATTAATTGGTACATTACCTTCACCAACCTCATTACGTTCACCCGATCACTACACAAATCCATATCATACGACACGAAGTGATCTTGGCGTAAGTGGGCGTACCGTTTACTATACGTCAACCGATGATATACCATCAGCATCTCCCAGTCCTGCACACAATTTCCCCATTTATGGCCAAGGTATTTTTCCATTTTTTTTTTTATTTTGTTCACAAATTCTAAAGCTCTTAGAGCTAATAAATTTTCAGAATAAAGAAATTTTCGCATCTAACGTTTGAAATTTAATATTTGTATTTAACATTTTTGGAATTTCTTTGTAAATTTTCTTCTTTCATTTCATTTCCTTCTTTCTTTCTTTCATTTCATTAAACTAAATAATTACTTGCTTATTTATTTCATACCATATGCTATATTTCCATCAGAAATAATGAATTTAACAATTAGTTCTACATACTAACAAATATAAATAAGATTAGAGGAAAATTTTTTTTAAATCAATCAATAAAATGCTCATTTTACTCTTACAGGTGATAACCTTGGATCACGATTACCTATTGGTTATAACAGTTGGAGGACACCATTTGTTACTATTGGCTACCACGGTAATAATATCACACCATACAATCGAGTACAAAGTGGTAGTGGTAACAGTGCACCAACGATGATCTATGCTGGTAATCGACTACGGCCAATGATAAGAGTGATACGAGCTCAGCCAGGTAATATGCCACTCAGCGATTCTGATAACGATGAACCAAAATGGGCTGTTGTCTAGTTTGATGACATTTCTTTTTTTCTTGCTTCCTATAAACGAATTTTTCACACAATACGATTGTTGATTAAATTGTGAAAAATTTTTTGTTTTGGCTACCATTCGTTTGACTATTTCCAGCTTAACAATTGCTAGTTTGGCTAATTTACCATTTGACTACTCAAACACCATCTATTAATTGCCGATTTACAAATCGTTGTCATTTACGATTAATTTTTGGCTATCATTTAATCCATTCCTGCACTATTCAATCTTTATGTCCTCCTACGTGAATACTTGTTTGAATTGTGATATTAGCAAATATTATGAAAAGTGATGTTCCTTTGATACATTACGTGATTAATTGCTCTTGATAGATGGTCTAAGGCATTTATATTCCAACAAATACAAGCCTAAGTCAAATAAAATTTTAATTATTCTACCTTGCTTACTTCTATTGACAAATAATTTGAAAAATATGAGAAATTTTCAATTTTAGTAAATGTTTTATTTTTGATTCAGATTTTTTTCGATTTCAGCTTTAGCAAAAAATTCATTTATATAAATTGATGCTTACTGCGCATATTAATATTATGTGTTTAAAACAATTCACATGACAAATGTAATCAAATTCACTGCCAACTTTTTTCATCAATTTTTTTTGTCGTCAAATTATAAGCTCATAAAAGCTGAAGAACTAAAAATTGATTTCTTAAAAAAAATCATTAGCCACAATTTGGCTGTAATTATAAAAAGTATTCCTATTTTTGGCTTTTCCTATATATTTTTTTCTTCCTTATTTTTGAAAGCCAAACAGGATGTATTTTAAATTCATCATTCCAGTATTTAAAGTTTTGAGCAATTTATGGGCTTTCTATAGGTATATACTTGTTGAAAGGTTCGACCCATCAAAAATTGTTATATATTTTGTATATATATATATGGTAAATCGATATTGAAATATAATAATTGCTTATAATTGTTGATTGTATTTGTTTTCTGTTCCTGGAAATTAAAAAGAAATTGAAAGGTATGGGTCGAACTAAAATCAAATAACTGTAACAAATTTGTAAAAATAAAAATACCTTCGCCAATTTAATATATTTTGCCTAATTTTCCATTTTTCGCGCCAAATATAATTTATGTGTTTATTTTTACCATCTGTAAGACGAACACGCAAAATGCTAATTCAGTGATTGTTATTAACATGCTTGTTGCTCAACACATGCATCATTATTTTTTCCTTATCTTTTATAATGAATTATTTTGCTTCGGATTAAAATTACCATTTTGCTACAATTATCTCATTGACTACATCATCAAACGAATTTTATAGCTTTTTCAAAAACAAAATAATAGTATGGAATGAAAATTTAAAATGTATCCAACGATGACGAGAAAATTTTCAATGATGAGAATTAAAATGCAATAGTATCAAGGAGAAATGAAGAGTTAGAACATCCATGATCAGTTCTTGAAATTGGAGAATATTCGGAAGTTTTTTTTCGATGCGCTGTTAAAGCCTATTACGTAATGCAGAAATGGGATTCACGTCTCATAATAATAGCGCTTCTTCACTGAACTTTTTATGTTCGGAAAGTAAGAAAAAAGAAAACTCGACAGCTGTCAGAGAAAATTTTTATAACATTAATCCATGGCGTGATTATGGATCGGATCTTCAATTCTGTGATTTCGTTACGTCGGCGATAACAATTGTATGCACTCTCGTTGCATTGTTAATATTTCTTTTTTTGTGACTTCCACTCGTCCTGTTGGACCGTCGAATTATCGCTCTTGACGTCTTCAAATCAAACATCTTCGAAATCGAGTAAAAACTGAACTCTTCTGATGCTAACATTGTCATCGATGATTGATCTTGCTTGAACCGATTGTTGTCGACATTAATGATAGATTGCCATCGAATTACAACCTCTATCCCTATTCCTCTATTTGATCCTCCCTTGTCACAATTATTGTTGTCCGTTCCGCTTATTGATCTCTAACAGCTCTCTTTGCACTTAATCATTCCGCTCTCGCCGAAAAAACAGCTTTAAAATGTAAATATTTAGACTAACACCTTTTGAACATATCGGAATACCTCTTTTCTTCAGTAATCTTAGCTTATTTAATCTTAAGTGGTCAATTCAAATATGTCGTTTATTTAGAAAAATAAAATACTTTTGGAAACTTAGATTAAAAGCCGTTTAAGCTAAATCAACAAACTTTATCTGAAAATTCAAAATTTATTTTGCAATACGATGAAGAATGGTACCTCTCTTTATTTTTAAAGAAGATAATAAAATTAATGAGATTTCTTATGCCTCAAAACATCGAAAGTTGTACCAAAAAAAAGAATCTTTTGACAGACATCACAAAAATACTCAATGCTTGGTTTCTTTTCGGCAGTTTTATTAATTGCAAGCTCATCATCTAGCTGAAAAATATCTAGAATTACAACTGAACAGATGGAACTTCAGAAATTAAAAACATTTTCTTTGAAAAGCTATCTGAGTCACCGAAATCGCACCCGAAATAGAAATCAAATTAAGTAGTTTAGCGGTTTTATTAGTTATATCCGATATATATAATAAACTAAAAAAAATAAAACTAAGAATAATCAAAAAATAAGCAAAGTTTATGACACGAATTACATATTCCAAAAGTGATGAAAAATGCTACTGCCTTAAAAATGGCAAAAATAACCTTTGAATCATTTTGGGCTTCATAAAGTCGCATCGATGTTAGTATTTCTTGATCATCGTTTTCGTCCAGCTTCTCGCCCGATGGAAGTATGAAACCGAGCTCTCTATTATCCTCCGGACAAGCACGACGAGTCATACTAAACTTTGTGAAAGATCAATTTGTAAAAAAATGTTGAGCCTTCTTTTTAGTAAAGTAAACTTAACTTTCATATACTTTTAATTTCTCTTATATATTTCATATATTCAGGATCTAAATCTTTCGCATCAACTTACATATATTCAACGTTTGATCTCAAAAATGACACCACACTTTTAGCAAGTGCATGACTATCGGAAAGATCCCCTTCAAGACCTCTTCTAAGAGCTCTGGCAAGTTGTCGGCGAGTCGCACATGCCTGCTCCACGACAGTGAAAAATTCCATGATTCGTGGGAATTTATAGCTGATAAAATCGTCACAAATAATTGAACAATCATTTTCCGAACATATTACCTGAAAAAATCACGAAATTTTTTGAATTTAGCTAATAAAATTTACATGCATTCTCCCAATAAACAAACCGATTTCGACAGCAACAATAAAGCTAGCGCTGGTACACGTAAACTGTTGCAAATATATGGCTTTGTAGTTTCTATAAATGACGCAAACGAAATTAGCTGGTGATAATTCGATAAACCCTGTAATTAAAACAATACTGGAAGTCAAGCGCTGTCATTCCATATTACGAGTAATTTAAGTCAAAAAGAAGTCTCAGAGAGAACAATATTCATGGAGTAGCGCAAATAAAATAAAGAGAATAGAGCAAAACTAGCATGCTAGTCACTTCATAGAATTCATTCTATAAAAAATTATTTTATTTCTAAGAAAAAAGTACAAAATTAAAACCTTGTCACTACGATCATAATCCAAAGCTTCTGGCGAAAGTGATAGACAACTATTTGGATGTAAGGCAGCAAATGGCTTTCTTCGCGTATGAGCAAAAAGTTCATTTCCGATCTGAAAAGAAATTTAAAGTGAGATTGAGTTATCTGGAAACTTATAAGAGAAAAAATGGAAAAGGATAAAGGCCGCGACAGTCAGATGTAGCAAAATGGAAACATCCAACGGTCCCAAATTTGACCATTTGAAGTTAAAATTTTTCAATAAAAACAAAACTTTAGTTCTCGTCCATTTTAAATTTAAGACAAAAGCATCGTACTTTATACGAATTATACTGGTCCAGTATGGCATACTGTGGATGGACACCAGCCGTGACAATGAATTTCAGGATCGAAAATGTGGCATCATTCAACCGATGAGACTTTAAAATATTCCGAATACCACTTTCACGATTTTCCATGTAAAATTCAATAGCTTGGACATTATCCATAAGTGAAAGATTACCGAAAAAAAAAATAGCTGAATTATATTTAGCTTAAAAACTTGCAACCACAGTCATCTGAAGAAACAAATTGGCTGCGGGAGCTTGATAATTAAAATTGTTTATCTTATTTTTTAAGCCCTTTCGATGCAGAAGCGAGCCAGCCTCGCCATGAAAAAACTAAATGATCTTATAATTATAATTCACTAAAAAAAGAAAATTTTTTCTAACCTTCAGAATCCATTATTGTATCGAAATGAGCTTCCGGTTTCAATACTTTCCGTTTCTTCACTTCGTAACTGAAAATTATAGCTTATGAAAGAACTTTGGAATTTTTGGAAACATAAGAGAGGATCACAGTTAATTATAAATAAAGTAAAAAACATTGAATTATAATTCAATGCCTTTCTTATTTTCATTTCTGATAAACGGACCGAGCATCTTTCTTCAGTTCATTGAGACGCTTTCTATCACCAGCGTTAATACGACGCTCACGACTGTCCATGTCACTTTGTGTTTCCAAGATACCACTATGTTCCAATAATTCTTTGAATTGACGTCGTAACTGCCTAAAATTGTAAAAAATTTACTCTCAGAATGTAAACATCTCAAATGTAGCAAAACGATTAAGAGGAGTTAAATCATGCAAGTCATCATTTCCCGTGAAAATTAGGATGTGTTTTTTGAAAATAAGGAAAAAATGAATGAAAATAACTCGTTACTATTGGCAAATAGCTAAAGGAGGATGTTTATTAATAAAAATTATTTTTTAAACTACTTGCCTAATTTCATACATGCGTTGAATATCGATTCCCTTCTCCCTACCCCATCGACGTATATCATCACGTTCAGCTTGCATTTCCACAAATTCTCTAAAAAGTTAAATAGGAATTCAAAAAAATTTCCTTCAAATCTTATCAAAATGTTTGAAACATATCTATATTAATCCATAGCACAAAATATCGTGTTTACTATAGCAGTGAATCTTCGAGAAACTATCCATAACCGCTCCGTATCCCAAAAATATCGCGATCATAGAAGAAGTATATATGTAAAATAAGATATAAGCAAAGAAACTACTTGGTTTCCACAATTATTAGCGTCCACAAAGGATTCATGGAGTTGGGACTGAAGAATGTCTTCGACTTATATAAATATATATTAAGGTCGATTAATTTGAAATTCACCGATATGCATTAATCAGTGCAAATGGATCACCGCTATCAGACATAATATTTTTTCTTCGGTCCAGTATATCCGGTTCCCGAAACGATCGATTGGTGAAAGGTGAACTAGTTGCTAAACTTGCAGCAATTGTTAACGACGGTTCGACTTGTTCAAAAATACAACCATATATTAGAACCTCAAACAGATGATAAATAAGAAAAGAGCCTCAGATAATAATTTATTACAAAAAATAGAAAAGAAAAAGTTTTCGTCTTTCAGATTACGCTTACAAACTGCTCATTCCATATCCCAATTCTCTATTTTTTCTCTAGAAATATATACACATTTAAAACGAACTTTTGCAATTGGAATTTCCACTGGAATGCTCGCTATTATCTTGCCCAAAGATGTCAAGGTCTTCATATTACCAACTTCCAATATTCCCTGCCTCCACAAGCTTTCTATTGCTTCTTCTAATTCACCCATATTTGGCTTTTCAATAAATGGAAATTCAAGCGGTGAAACTGAAAATAGGATGAAAAAAAATGAATTTAAGAAAGGTAAGATGTTTGTAGAATAGTTCGAAAGCAACTAAGTTTGTCCTGAAACTTTGGCCATCAAGTAATTACATCTAAGCAGTAAAATAAGTAAGCTTACGAAACAGTTAAACAATTATTTGATATTACCGTAATTAACATAAAAGTACTCACTTCCGAGGTTCATACTGACGATTTGCATGGCAAGTGATTCTAATGAGACTCTGTTAATTTCGGAAATTGTAAATGGATCCATTTTATCAAAATGTTGCTGGGAATAAAGCCTGTAGCATATACCTGGACCGGTTCTACCAGCACGACCTGGAAACGTTGCAAAGTATTACTCTCACTTCAATTCTTTCTCTTCTTTTCTAGCCCAAACATAAGATGCTCATTCTTGGGAAAAAATTCCTTTTTTGATTTCTACAACTCTCTGCTGAAGAAAAGTCGTCAAAGCAAGAAAATGGAAAACCTTT
>UPTC01001152.1:0-17713 GCA_900537255.1 Acanthocheilonema viteae
CTTCATGCAAAATTATTAATGCATCTGTTTAAAATCAATTCATACGTATTAAAATGATTAATTACAGAGAAACTATTTTATATTATAATGCTATCATATGGCATTTCTTTCTTTAACACGTCTTCACGAAACAAAACAAAAAGTAAGAAAATAGAACAAAAAATAAAATTTTTCAATTTAAGGTATGAAAAAAAATAAAGTATTGAATGACGTCTTTGTAATGCTTGATGAAAATTTATTCTAAATATAAATATAAACAATTCTCTAACAAGTACTAATTGACGGCTGATCAATATCTCAGAACATGAATGGTAATGAAAAATGTAAGATGCAATTCAGCGATTTGTAAACTTTTTATTGTACATTTGCAATGATAATTTAACCTATTTTGAAAAACAAATGATACATTTATATATCAAACAAAAATGATATTATTTTATATTGAGACCAGAATTTTTAGTATTACTTGCAAATGTATTATTCAACACAATTTCAACTTTAAACCTTCCAAACTGTTAGTCATAATTGTATGTCGATAACTCTTTTCTTGAAATTGAAATGATTTTAAATAGTTCAAATTTCTGTGAAAGAGAAATGTTTGAACGGATCTCTACAACATCTTTTGAATAGTAATGACGTCGATCAGAGGTTAGAATATCTCGAGAATTTATGTAACATGTATTGTTGTAGGACAAATCATTTATAGAAGCTTTTACAAACAAAATTATAGTTCTTTTATATGATATAAGGTTTTAAAATTTGATAATATCATTGGTTTGCCATATAGCACCATTCACTAATTATCTCACTATTAATTAAACGTCGTAAATACTATAATTTTTTTCAATTTTGAAAAAATAATAAGTTGTTGAAAGAAAATCATATTTATAAGAAAAAAATTAGAAATAGATCGATCACAGTTATTATAAAACAAAGGTTCATGGTAAAAATCAGTCTGCGCAATTTCAGTTTTCATTACTCTTAACCATAAAATATGAAATTAAAAGCATCACAGTGTCAAATGTCAAAAATAAATTCTTTCCCTTATATTTCTCATCTTTTTAACAAAAATGATAAGTGACTATTTTATTTAGAAATTATAAATTCGTTCTAAAAAATTAATACCGAATTTGCTGGATTTTGAATTTGTCCAGAACTATTTCAAATTTTTTGCTAAAAAGATTTTTTCTTATTACACGTTACATTGTAGGCGTATGTTTCCAACGTTGCAAGTAACAGTATCTGGCCTGGAACCATCTGTGCGTTACTCATTAATGGTCGATTTGACGTGTATTGATAACAAAAGGTACCGTTACGCTTTCCATCAATCAAAATGGATCGTCGCTGGACCAGGTAACTGATTTTATATTTCTTGAATTTAATTTCGCAATTAATTGGGTAATTCTCTGTTTAGTCTTTTTTAATTTTCAACTTACTTAGTACAGTTATTTATACTTATTTAGTTGTGGTAAAGTAAACACGAAGGTTAGCATAAGAATACCAAATGCTTTGCAGGATATTCGGAAAGAGAATTCATAATACTTATTGATGAGTTCAGAAAATCCCTTCATGAATTATAGGAGAAGCGGAATTGCCATGTCGAGTTCATGTGCATAGTGAATCACCTGCTTCCGGGGAACATTGGATGCGCCAGACAGTATCCTTTGATAAAATTAAGTTAACCAACAACCAGCTAGATCAGAACGGGCATGTAGGTTTCATTACTTACCTACAAACATGACTCATTATCAAGTGATGAAATGAATTCAAGTAAAATAATAAATGTAATTGCAAAATTTCATGCTAACACAAATCGAAAAAGAGATGAGGTTTGCTTCCAGCTAGTGTACAAATTTAAAAGGATCTTAAATAAGAATGGAGTTTTTTACTGCCTTAAGATGAAATTCTTTGCAAAAAAGTGTTACCAAAAAATAGTTAAATTAGAAAACAGAAAACATTAATTTAGCCTTGAAATTACCAGAATTTAGCTGAAGTGTATGTTTGCCAGCAGAATTTAATGATTCAGTTGAATAGTTAAATTTCACTTCAATTACACTGAATTTTAATTGACTTAATCGAATTTGTTTAGTATCATTTCATCATATTCATTATACTTTTCTGAATTTGCAGAAATTCTGATAGTTTTTTATTTTTATACCAACTAGTATCACTGTACTTTTATCAAACTATTTTATGAACAATGATACATAAAAATAAAATTAATTTCACCAAATAATACTTAAAATTTAAAATGTTTGTAAGAGTTAAGTTTATCTAGCATGAAGACATCGTAATACCATATCTGCATGATGTGAGCTTGCAGATAATTGTAAATTCGATGCACCGTTATCAACCAAATATACACGTCGTCGTGCATGCTGATGGAAATGGACGTCAATGTCGAACATTTTCATTTCCCAATACATCATTCATGGCTGTTACTGCTTATCAAAATCATCGGGTAAGAGAATAAATTCAAAATTCAAACATACTCTTTGAATAACAGTTCAAGTTGAAAGAATCACTGAATCATTTTATAGAAAGTAAAGTAAGAATGATGAAATACGGTTCTCTTAAAAGGCAGAAGAAAATCGATTGAATTTATTTTGTCGAATTCAACTCAGTTATTTATTTCTATTTCTTCTAGATAACAGAGCTAAAAATCGAGAGTAATCCGTTTGCCAAAGGATTCCGCGAATGTGAAATGAATGAATCATTTCCTTTCCTCATCAATCCATTATTCCCATTCTATACAACATTGCTTGCTTCGCATTTTCGTGCTACCAATCCATTTAATAAATAAAATTCGCTATTTAAATTTGCGCCCTACAATAAAAACTCTCTAAATGCGATGTAAAACAGAAATTCGAAATTATTAAAAAAACAGTTCTACAAAAAGAAAAAAAAAACAGAAATTAAGCTTTAATATGGAAGGTTTCTTCAGTATTTCCCGGCATCATTATCTCATAAAACATTGAAAGAAATGACAAAAAGCTTGCAAATAATTCTTCCAAATACAAACTTGCGTTCTCTACGTTCTTTTTCCATCATTCAATAAGTTAATCATAAAAAAAAAAAACTGAAATATATATTTCTCTCGTACAAAATTCATATGGTTCATTGAAGCTCAAAAACATAAGTTCATGAAATTTACATATTACAAAAGTCGGAATCAATTCCACAATAAATTATTCCAAAAACATAAAAGATGATTGTTTTATTTCATATTTCAGTAGCTCATAGTGCACATGTCAAAATACCATAAAGACTGCTCAAGTCAAGGTAATTTTCTCCAATGCATTTATTATTTGTGGTCCAAGATGAACAATAACAACGATGAGTGTACAGACTGTCACCTAAAATAAATGCTAATTTTGCAACAATGAATAACTTCGCAACCATACTGAGAAGTGAAATTAATAAAAGATGCGAAATTCTTTATGATTTCCACACAATATGTGTGATTTATAATTCAGCTAATACAAAATCTAAGAAAACACCGAAGTCTCATGTCACTTATCCGAAAGAAATGAGAAAATCACATTCCTCTTCACCAAATTCCAAAATTATCCAAATTTCAGTTTTACAAACCAGAATGAAATTAAATCATTGAATTCTTGGCATAAAAACATCAACAAGTAAAAGAAAATATAAGCTATCACAAATCTTTTTTCTCTCTTTAAAATAGTTGCAAATTTAACATTTGGTTGCGATATGTGAAAAATCGTTGCAACAAAATATTCACATTGCAGATTTGAGTGATACATTTATAATCGTTCGAAGAGATGAAAAAAGTAGTCGATTCGGTTTTTGATTTGCACATTAAAATTATTGTATAACAAAACAATTTGTATAACATTTGTATAACAAATTTGTATAATAAAACAATATGAGATTGTAGAATGAATTCATACTGTTAATTAATGAATTTGATTACCACACAATTTTCATAATACAATTTCTGCACAAACATTCAAAATTTACTTTTGATATTTATTATTAAAAAAAGCAGTACAATCGATAAAATAATCATTAAATTATCGTCGAAGAGTAATTTTTATTACTAAAAAAATGGTGCAAAATGAATAACGGTAGTAAACTAACTGTTAAAAAGTATTCAACTGCAATTAATTTGCGTGAAGTATTATCTTCTCATTTTCTGTTACATTAATGCTGCCAATGAACAGCAAATTTAATTTAGCCAATTGTACGTGCATGATCATAAACCTCTGAAATAATCAATAATCGTTACTTTTGTTGTTAGTGTGATATTTCTGTATTTACTTACCCGATATCTTCAGCACTTTCAAATCTTCGATTTCATAACCAAAACAATTTTCCACTTACTGAACAATTTCTCGAAAAGAATGAAATGACACAGAAAGCCCTTTATAACAAAAATTGTGAGTGGAAAGAGTAATGAATAATGCATTTCATTTTAAACAATTTCAGTGTCAAATTTCAGAAAAAGAAAAACAAAAATATATTATCCATCAGATATGAAAATTATTCCAAATATAACCGTATAACTTTTCAAAGACATTCAAATAATAACATTACTGAGACTTTTCCATTTTCCTTAATTAATATTTCTTTTGTCATGCTAACAATCAGAGAAAAAAACTCCAAGTACATTTAATAAAGCCAAGCATATAATAAAGCACGCAACTGCTATTCCGGTTCATTAAAGGCGAAATTCTGAAATAAATGATAAAATGGAAATTCATCCGATACATTACGTCAATTTTAGCATCAAATGAAGTCATACAACGACCGTCCACGAGAAATACACGTTGAAAAGAGGCTTGTAATATTCATTACTTCACCTCAAAGATTCTCCTCTCTCTCCGTCTTTTCTTTTTTGTCTTCTCTTTGCTCTTTTAATGTTGTTTGTCATTTAGAAAAATATTGCCTTTTCTTTGCTTTTCTTCTCTCATCGATTCTATTTCTATCATTATTTTGTATTTCTGTTTACCTCCTTTATTCATATTTGCTAATTTTAAACGAAAAATTTTGAAAGAAAATAGCATTGTCTGTACAAAAGAGTAAAAGCAAGAAAAAATTTTTTCCTTCCTTACCCACCTGGATAAGAAAGGATTCTTTCCCGCGGGTACAAATTATCGGTCATTAAACAATCTCAGTCGATAACATTTGAAACCAAGTTTAGCATACACTTTCCTCTAACTATTATGCAATCCTTTTATCATCTCCTTCATTCTATTTTAATATTTTTTCAACCTCTTTCTATATACTATCTTTCTCTTTTCTTGTTTTGCACACTATTTTTAGTCTTCCAATTGTGAATCTTTCAAATTTAATCGAACTCCGGTTTCTCTCTCTATATATCTCTTCATTTCCCCCTACCCTTCCCAATGGCATGCCAGGAAAAAATTTGACTTTATCCTTTCAAATATAATTAAGTAATTTCAAATTTTAAAGGTTTTTTTTCAGTTTCAGATTTCATAAAAATTTTGGAAATTTTCATTAATATTTTATTAAATCTCAAGTAAAATCTGAACGGTAACGCACATCTGACGAGGTTATGTTAATTCCATCCATCCTTCTTACCTTCTGATGGATGGCAAATATTCATCAAAAAAGACGGACGAACAATTGAATCCAATGCGGAACGGAGGGATGAAAGCAGGGAAATCTCCGGTGAGAATCAGAAGGACCGTCCTCATCAGATGCAGATGAACTTTAGCATCAGATGACTTTCATCTATTTTTAGTGGATAAATTATATTGGTCATCAAAAGGATATTTAGGCTTCATTCTCTTATTACGGTTAATTACATTAGAATTAATAAAATTGTTAGATAAACGTTCGTTTAAGTTAGTTTTTCATTTAATTTTTAAATTTAAAAAGTTTTCCTTGTTCCAAAGTTGAAAAGAACGATTTGGAATCTGCTGTTAAAAGTAGAAGTTAGGTATTTAATACTTTTGATAGGTCGGTCAAAAAGCATCAAGTAGTGCTTAAACAAAATAATCTTGTCATTGTAGAAAATTGATGTAATCATGCAAAGTTACATCGACAGTTATGAACTATTATATCTCCATGGTAGGAATATTCCTATCAGTTATTCTATGCAAATTAAGTATCACTTCCCAATATGCTCTATTATACTTATCTTGGAATATATTGAATGAAAATCTCTCGGAATAAGAATTGGTGAAATAGCTTTTTAGACTGACTGATGAAATACGTTGAATGCGTTGAATCTATAAAATACCGTATCTAACAGATTAGATTAATCTTCAGCAACAATCGATGATATGACTTTTACAACTAGTTGAATAATTAATTATTCAATCTGTGGCAGTGATAACAGTGATACTGCGAAGTTCTACCATTTAATAAATGAATAAAACTAAATTTTTTTAATGACATTATGCTTTTCTTTGATTGCTGGTTGAAATTAAATTAAGATTATCAACGAATAAAATAGTTATGCGAATTGACAGCAATTTTGACTCGATATCAACAGTTTCAGATAATGTTTGTTAATTAAATTACCAGTTATTCAGTTTTATTTTGCTTTGTTAGGAGAACTGACGATTCATTTCAATACAGTAAAAAATGATAGATTAAAAATAAGAATAATGTTGCTCTCAGAAGTTTGAAGTTTTTCTGCTACCGCTTGAATAAAATATGCAAATTATCCATTCCATTTTTTAAGTTTCTTAAATTTTATAACTTTAATTGATGACTGAATTGTGTTGTTGGAAAATTTGATTTTGTCAATAATAGATATAAATTTCTTGTTTCATCAATAACTATGCTTGAATTTATAATTTTGTTGGGAAAACTGAATTTGACAGCAACAAATACAAATTTCATATTTTATTATTTATCAGTTTTCCAAATTGACAATTTGGGAAATTTGAATTTTAACAGCAGCAATGCAAATTTTTCATTTTATTATCTATTCATAATTACTTTACAACTGTTACTGTTAACCAATAGCAATATCACCAATTTATGATTTAAAAGATTGATAATATGATAATATGTTGTTTAATGTCGGTATGTTTCGACATACAATCTAACAAATGGCACAATTCATCACATATGCTTCAAAAATTATTAAACAAATGATCAAATATAATTTATAGCAGTAGAAGAGAGACACTTACATCAAAACTTATTGTGGCATGATGATGATGAACGAGTAAATATCGAGGATATAATGATAATAACTGAAAACCTCATAAAATGTAATTCATTTTTTTACTGATAAAATTTAATTTAGTTCAAATCATATAAGAAAAGTTGAAATGGTAATACTTGCTTATGCATATTTTCTGCTTCCAATCAGCAAATTATTTCGTCTGAAAAATATTCATAATTCAAATGAATTTTATATAAATTCTTTTTCATTTTTAGATTATGCCATACCACCTAAAGAAGGTAAGAAAATATTGAAGATAACATTATTGATATATTAAATTGTTTTGGCCACTATTCATATAAATTACAGTATCACTGATCAAGTAAGTAGCTATTTCTGAAAATTTTTATTATTGAATCATCATGATAAATCAATGGTATCGAGACATTCTTATCATAATTCTTCTTTTGTTCCAATATTCTGCTTCCTTTGCTTATTTTACATGGTTTGAGATGTATTTAATTGATAGAATGAGTGACAAAATTGTTTTAAATATTAATTTAGGATGTTAATTTAAGGATTTATTTTTTTCTTTTAATTCAATCCTTTATTAATATTTATAAAATTTGTATTGTTTTCTCTATTGTCAAAAAATATATAAATTATTTATTGTTTTGTTATTGAAAAAAGCATTTTAGATTGATGATATATAATCGAAAGTTAAAGGAAGGAAAGAAATCGGTCCCAATCACCAAATTGGTTTACAACATATCAGAACTTCTGTTGTTACCACTGATATCAAGATTGAGATCTGGAGCTTTTGCGGCTATTCTCTCTTCCTGATCCCATTACTCGTTGATCCCTGATCGTCAGTTGAAGCGGTCGCTTTCCTTTTATCTAAATGTGCGCTTTCATTCCTCAAAACTTTTTACACATTTATCTTACATCCACATATACACAACAGAGAGATAACATATAAACTCGAGCTATACTCACTTCATCTCCGCTCAACGCAACAAACATATCCTTATCGATAAACTTTTAACACAGTAACGGACAGAAGGTGAAAGGTGAAACAGATAGAATGATAGAGTAAATGAATGGACAATATAATCTCACCTTTAACAATTTTGATCAATCATTCCTCAATATTCTCATCTCAATATACTTTTCTTTCTATTCCCTCCTCTCTTCTTTTCAGTCTCTTCCTAAAGTCTCACATCTTCCTGATCACTTCAAATAATCAATTGAATTCAAGCAAATCAAATTAAATTGTTTATGCAACAAATGCGTCATTCATACTACAGCTGCCATTTGCACGCTTCGATAAACAATCATTATTATTCATTCATTATCTATGATGCAACTATTTTCAAATACTACGGTATCACTCTCATCATCGGTATTTTTATTTATGAAAGGAAAAAAAGAGCTTTGAATGATGCTACAATACATGGAAGAATAAAATTTTTGAATAACAATAATATTATCCGTTAATGATAAATTTTTAAAATGATTTTACAATAAATTATTAAAATTCAATTGAATAAATGATCAGATGTAAATAAATGAGAAAAACTGGTGGAGCTTATTATTTATCATTTATCACTTGCAATATTGTTAACTTATCATTTTTGACGAAAAATTTCAAACATTTAAAAAATTCTTTTCATTATTTTTCACTGAATTGTCCTTCTTCATTCATTCAATCAAAGCAAAATTCATTAGCAACTGTTAATGTATTATCAACTTTGTCTTCAAATTAGAAAACAAGAAAAACACTTTTTTTTCGTTCTCTATAAACACTTGTTGTTTCTGGGTTATCGGGGAAAGAAAAAAAGAACAAGCAGTTGAAAAGAGAGAGAGGAAGGAAGGAATTTCGAAAAAAACATTTGAAGCTAAAAAAATATCAAAGGTTAAACATCTTCAAATTTCTTTTCTGTCCCTTTTCTCTTTGTTTGCCCATTTATACAGTTTGTCATCGCGGATCATCATATATCGAAGGATGAACTTTCCATATGCAAATTCGGCTACCATTGTATCGGATATTATCAAAAGAATCCCAAAAATAAAGCCTTTCATTATGCAAATGATACGTATGCATAACCCCAAACGTTGCGATTTTTTTTGACCGTGTAATTTGACGCCTGTCAAGAAGAAATCTTTTTATTCAAAAAATGGAAAGAATAAAATACGTTTACATCTAAATTAATGGCTAACAGGCTAAAAATAAAGTACATACTATTTAATCATCTTTAGGCCATTTAATTTAATCCAACAGGTACTTTAATTCATTTTCAGCTATCATCGATCTATTAAAAGCTAAATAAATCAAAATATTTGTAATATTTAATTGAAATTTTCAAAATATATAGATTTCAAATTAAGAAATAGTAGACATTAAAAATATTATGCATAAAGTTGCTTAGCATTTTTGCAAAAAGCACTTTATGACGAAATTATATGAAAAAATTTTTTGAAATGAATGAAAAATTAAAATGAAAATAAAATGATAAACTACATTTTTAAAAAAATTTTTTCTGAAATAAAACTAAATATACATTCATATTCAAAAAAGAAGTTCATAACGACAATGATAGCTATGAGCAAATAAAAACTTTCATAAAAATTAAATTGGAAAAAAAATTTCAATATGCAATCATAAAAAACAATTGGCAAAAACTTGATGGCAATTTTTTTTTTAATTGGAAATCTTCAAATTTTATCAAATCTATTCTAATAATTCGAAATTCGAAAGTAAAAAAATAGTAAAAGCAAAGGAATGAGAAACTTTTTGATCTATGAGTTTTAATAATTTTTAAAAAAATTAAAGACCAAAAAAACTGAATGTTCAACTAAATAAATCAGTCTGTTCTTATTAAAAAATAAATAATTTATCCAACTTTTTCAATGACAGAACTTCTAAAGAGTAAAATTTAAAAATCAATGTTACAACAAAGAATACAACGATGTTGGAAGTTAATCCTTGGAACCAGAAATAATCTTTTGATCCAATGCAACAACTTAACCATTTAAATCGTTTTAATTTTTTTTATATTTTGTCTTTCTCAAAACCACTTCTTTAGTTCTAAAATTAAAGAAATTTTGCCAGTTTTTTTAAGAAAATGGAAAAATTTCCATCAAAAGTTTTTAATACATCAAAGTAAACAAAAATAATATAAGCTGCAAGAGTTATTTGAAATTTCATTATATATTTCAAGGAAAATTGGAAAAAAATGAACCATATACTCTTTTATTCTTCTCCCTCCTTCATACAATTTAAACATAGCTATCTATACTGATATATACTGAGGTTTAGCTTATAAAATTTAAGCACAATCATACTTACGTTTGATCTATATAAGTTAAACACAGATATATATAAGAATGACTCATGTAAGTGCAGATGTACTTAAACTTAACGTGTACACTTCAACACAAGTAGATTTAAACCTGGATCATATAACTTAAACATAGTTATGCTACATAGTTTAATAAAAATGTTTTCCGAAAAATAGTTTAAAAGAAAAAGAACGAGAGAGAGAGTGAAAGAGAGAATGAAAAATAATAAGCAAAAAAGGTAAGAATTTTTACTCTAAAAGATAAATACATCAGCAAAATATACTTTATCTATAAATCTCATATTAAAGTAATTATCGTCACATAGCTTTACCTCACTTTTGGAATTCATTTTTTTGCAAGGATTCATAAAAGTATAATGTTACTATAATGAAAATGTATAATTATAAGCTTTTCTTTGCCCCCTCTTTTTTTGTGATTACTTTCCGGAAAGAAATGAGAGAAATTTCAGGTTGTTTGTTTGTCAGACTGGAACTAATTGACTTCACCCTTGTTTTTCTTCTCCCCTTCTCTTTTCTTTATCTTTTTTTTCTTGGTTTAACACATCAATCAATGCGTTTCTTTCATTTTGGGTGATAGAAATAAAGGTGGTTGGTAGTGGAAATTGAAAGAGAGACCCAAGAAACTCGCCGAATCTCGGAGAGCGGAACTGTTCATCCAGTTCATTCTTTCAAAAAAAAGAAAAATCCTTTGATGTTACCGCCCTGACACCCACATTTACAATACAGAGATCGAGATCGTTGATTTAAACTCGTCACGTCAAAATTTTCATGCTCTCTTCAAATATCATACTCTATTTTCATTCTCTAACTGAAATTTTTTATTTTTTAAAACTTCATTCTCTTTTTTCGTCCCCACTTGATCTGCCAGAATTAATGAAAATAGGTACAGAGCATTTTTCTCCTTTCCATTACTCATTCCGAACAAAATATTTCTCCGTTCCTTATATCTGTCTCTTTCCTTCACTCAATCACTCTCTCTCTCTCTCTCTCTCTCCATTTTTGCATCTTTTTTTCCCGAATTGCTTATATTGAAATATTTGATGATGTGATGTAAAAATGATTTTATACGGTATAGATATCATAGCATGACAGTAAGAAGCTATAATTAAGCATCAAATTTGAGCTTCATTTGTCCATTTTTTCGTTTAATTAATTTTGAAATAAAATCCGAGATTGAGTTATTTCAAATTAATTACAAAGAACTTCTTTTTTTAACTATTTAATCTTTGTACTCTATCCGTTACTTCAAATTGAATATAAAGAAATAAATTTTGATAAAGCTGCTGATATCTTCGAGTGCATCAACTTTAAATTCGAAATAGTATATGATAGATAATTAAAACTATCAAAATTAACTTCAGATATTTTGATCTAATTAAATAAATTATAATCTTTCGTCTATTCCATATGAATCTAAATATTTTATTTTTTTAAAAATAAAAAAAAAGAACTTCAATTTTTACTTCGTTTATTTAATTTACACCTGAGTTTTGATAAATGAGTAATGCAAACTTGAAAGTTTAAGAGCACTTCGTTAAAATGTTAAAAATTATCACGAATCTTATGAAATAACAGACTAGTACTTTCAAATTAAAAATCAAAATTTGTTGTTATATACGGAATTAAAACAATTTAATCAATTTGCGATAGGAAAACTTGTTTTCGGGTTGCTTTATTTATAACCCATTGCCACTATCATTTCTATCAAATGTTCAGAGCAGTTCATTTCTTCAATTAACATTCTGAAAAAAGCTATGAAAGAGATGAAAATTAAAGAAATGATCCGTCTTTTTTAATTGCCAACCTGAACAATGCTTCCTTCCATTCATTTTATCCCCACCCTAAAAATATTGTTCCTTAAAAGATGAACACAATAAAATAAAAAAAAACGATTTCAAATTTCAAAGCAAATGGGTCCGCAAATACCACGAAAATGAAATGAACTAAAAGAAGGTCACAAATTCAGTAGGTGAAAATATTAACCTGAATGAAAATGAAAGAACACTTCTTAATTAATTACCATATTTTGATTTAAGTGATATCAATCAATCTTCTCCGTTTTTTGCATCTTTCTGGTCGGTGGATTTCATTTAAAATCTATATAAAACAAAAAATTTTTAAGATTTGATTCTCAAAAATATTGCATTTTCATTTGGGACGCAAACAGCGCACATAATTTTTAAAATTTTCCACTTTTCATTTGCATTTGTTCAATCGGTGATATTTTCAGAATTAAGAGTAAAGTGAGATGAAATTGATAGAAAAACTTCTAATATCTTTTACAAAACCATCCTCCAAGTTTAACATATAATTTCAATAGCTTTAAATGTAAACAGATAAAAAGCAATTTTGAATAATAAATTTCGAAAAAAAAATTTGAGGAAAAATTTCAAATTCTGTTTGCTCAGGAAGAGTCTGAAACAAGCAAAAAGTATGCATTTAAGAAAAGAGTTCATGAAGATATCAGAGATTATTCGAACAAATACAGGAATGAATAATTACCATAATTAATTAATATTATCAAATTTTATATAAATTTATCAATTAAAAATCAAAAGTAAGGTACATGGTTAAACTGTTTAACCTTTTTAAAATCAAAAAAAAATAAAGTACACGGTCACTGTTTAATCAATTATCAGACTGGATTAACAGAATCAAAAATTCCAAATTAACTACTGAAAACTCGAAAATAAATTTCTGAAACTAATTGTAACCGACCCTCAAAGATTCGAGGTGCAAAACAATGCATACGATGAAAGTGGGTCGATGTTGAGATGACTAACACTACGGGATAGTTGGCGGCTGAAAGAAGCAATTAATTAGCCGATCTGTCATCCAGCCCTGTATTTGTAGCTGGCTCATACAGATGGTGGTATTAATTTCGGGGAATCGTTAGGAGTACCAGAAGATGATTCGGAGGACCAGGTGGTACCATCCCTGTTGATCGTTCTCTGTTGTGGAGGTGCTTTGCATGGTGTTAACGGTATACCACCACGTGCCAGGAAGGCCTGTTCTTTTTGTCGTTTTTTCTCTTTCATTCGGCGATTTTGAAACCATATTTTCACCTGAAATTTACTTCAATTTTTCAATTATCATTTATTTGTAATTACAAAAACTTACATTTATTTATATATTTACTTCTTATTTATTCAACTTTCATTGTTCTTATCGTAACTCATTTATGCAATTCTTTTTATCTCCCATAGGATTTGTGTTTGATTTCTTTCATAGTGATAAATCTCAAATGATAGTTTGCAATTTTAGGCATTCATTTCTTTTCTCTCATATTTTCACAAAATAAAGTTCAATGGATTATTTATGTTAGCGAGTAATTCGTTCAATTATCCGTTGATTATTTTTTTTTTCGATTTTATCTCTAATAATACTTGCTGCCCTAAGTTCTAATAGAAATTACGGATGAATGGATAATTTCAATTATAAAAAATCAGTGAATAATATTTTAGAATCAAAATTGAATATTACTAAATAGTACGGTTCATATTCAAAACTTTTTGATTTAATTAACATAAAATTATAGTATTATCAAAAAATGTGCTATACGGATTAAATATTACGATAAAATAATATTAATCGTTATAAGTATCTTTGAGTGATTTTCGGATAGTTATCAAAATTGGACATCGAAAATTTTTGTAAATCACATCGTCCTTAACAATGAATACAATATTTAGTTATGCAAATGCAATCTTCAACAAAATTTTACTGTTCGCAAATTTAAGTATTTTATTTCTTAACTGGAAATTAATAAGAAATTCGATCTTGTTCTTTTTTGAAATTTTCATTGTCAATTCGTTCTTGGATGATAAATATTAAGATTATTTCAGACAAAAAAAGTGATATTATGTAATATGTAATCACGACTATTATCACTTACCGTATTTTTAATCTTATAGCTGATGTTAATCTTATTATGTCAGCAAAAATGTTTCACTTATATTACTGTAAAGTTCAACCATGCATAGGCTAATTTTTTCATTCCGGAGTGTTTTATAAGATTAAGAATGAAGGCGCAGTAATATTAGGATTGTCAATCGTTGCATGGGCCTTTTTCTAGAAAATGGAAATTTGCTTCAAATCTGACAGCCAATGAGCATACACTTCTCTTACTTGAAATAGGGTTGAAAATTGATGCATATGTGAAAGGATCGATATTAATGGCACTGGCTTTGAATTTATGTTAGAAAATTCAGTAATAATTTAGGAAATTTCAAGTTTTGGAAAAGACAATGGAATTTTTTAATTAGAAGTATAATTAGGTAGAAAAATACTGTTTTTATAATTTTATTAGCATCGATTAGACTTATTATAATTAGACTGATTTCAAGTTAATCGGCCTTATTGCTATTTATCGCCTAAATTATATACCAGTAGATTCCATACTTAAGAATTACATTGATAAATCAATTTGAATTCCATTTTTAAATGAAATGATAACAGTTATCAGTGAGTGAGTATCATTAGTCTATTAGCAATTACAGATCTTGGCTTGACTTAACGGAATAATCATGAGTAATATATGTAACTGTTGATAAAGGCCTCAAATAAGAAATAACTTTGAACTTATTTCAATGAATAATATCGGGTTAATTTTGAACATTACCTAACAAAGAGTGAATTGTTGACAATCAAAATAAATTAAATCAATTCAGTTACTTATTAGATGTATTTTTTATGAATTTTTTTCATTTGTTTTCTTTTTTTCAATAAAATCAAAATTGTTAGAGATTTCGACAAGTATAATATGTAAAGCTAAAAAGAGTTCGGCATTATCAGTCACTGATCCTTTCATATTATTCGAAATGTATTCGGTCCCCTTCCTTCTTTCTCTTTTTTTATCGTCCTCAAATCTATCAGGTGAACTAATACTCTTGCAGATATACATCAAAAAACTGAATTTTGTAGAAAATAGATTAACTAAAATGGCAGATAGTTTGGAATTAATTGTTAGATTATTAGTAATTCATTAGACTATTAATTCATTAGAAAGTTCATATTATTCGAAGTGTATTCGGTCCCCTTCCTTCTTTCTCTTTCTTTTCTCGTTCTATAATATTTTTTAATTACTTAATTAAAACATTGCAGAAACCATGGCAAGATTAAGACTTTTTGATGAAAAATAATTTTGGAATGTACAAATATTGGTTGTTCCGAAAATCACTTGTGATATCAGCTGTTTTGTCAAATTAAACAAATTCAAATTTTTGGTCTGGTTCTCGAACGATAATTTGAAAATAAATTTGTAAATGATTTTAATACTAAAAAAAATAACTATCATTACTTTAAGATATATAGAGTAATCAAAATATTTTTGCATATAAAATAATGAAAGTAGCTTATTTATTCCATTATTTAATTCGTTTATTTGTTCAGCCATTTGTAACTTACATTGTAAATATTTGTACAATAAATAGAGAACGGTAAGATGGCAAGAGACAACTATCTTTACTACTGATATGCTTATTTCTTATCTGTTATATTCATCTGTTCTACTACTTTCACTTCTTCTATCAAGAATTTATCTACTGATAATTTAGTGGAACAGACAGGATAAGTCAGATACAGTAATTTAGTGGAATCGGATAGAGTAAGTGAATTACTTGAGTTTCATTCAGCTGTAAGATAGATGCAATTTCTGCCCGCCTTGTTCGATTTAAATATTTCGATGTATAATATTCTTTTTCAAGTTCCGTTAATTGATGAGTGGTAAAATTGGTTCGTATCGCATTCGTATCCTCCACCACACGTCGTTTTGGCACTAAAACAGAATTCAAATCATCCATAGGTTTACAACAGCAAACTTGATGATAGTTATATAGCTGTCATAAATCATATGTACTCTATCTTTTTTCCTTCATACCTTACTAAAACTTAAATTCGGTAACAATTCCTAAACATCTAAATATTATCCTATAAATATCTCCCTTTTCTCTTTCCTTCTCCTATCAGCGATAATTAAATGGGTTCGAAATTTTGAAATGTGGACAAGTGTCATCACTATAGTGATATTCATTTGAATCTTTTTGAAACTAACAGCAATGTTGTGGTTCAAAAATTAGCATATAACCAGAATAAGATTACGTGGTGCACATGAGTGTCGCGTCCCAAATCATAGTACCACTTGGTCACTGATCACTTACTACATTTAATATTTAAAGAATTTGCTGAGAAAGTGTATAAAATGCAAACCTGATGATTTAGCAACAGTACGTTTAATGTGCATCCATTTATACGTATTTGCAGTGCCTGCTGCAATCGTAGCAGCTGTAGCTGCAGCTGCAACTGTAGAAACAGTAGTGACAGCAGTGGAAGTGGCCGAATGAGATTGTTCAGTAGGATGAGCATTATTGGTGGGTTGATTTTGAGCATAATTGGTAACATTTGTAACCCAATGAGAAGTACTTGGTGGCAGTAAATGATGCCCATATGATGAAGTTGGAGGATAAGATGTTGCTGAGGTGGATATATAGCTCTCGGGTGATGTCCACTCACCATAATGTGGATAAGTGGTCGGTGGACTGGAAGAACCGATGTAAGATTCCGTACAACTCATCGAAAAGGATCACTGACCTGAAACAATGAATATTTCTTAAGCTAATCGATTGAATAAATATGCTAGCATGCTTGAAACGAACTAAATCAATAAAAAGAACAATAAAATCACAGTGTGAAAACAATCACTGACCACTTGGACAACCACACATCCTTTTTGATATCCCATTCTAACAAGCTGATCATAAATGGTCATTAAAAAGTATCGTTTAATTGTCAGTTAAGTAACAGTACAGGTATGGGTAAACACAGACATGATGTTATACGGGTAGAATAGAATAGGATAGGATAGGGTGTTGTCACGGGTAAGAGTAGGAGTATGAATGTAAGTTAAAATACTGTTGTGCAACAACGCAAAAAAAAACATGTACATGTATACATATATATATATATCAAAAAACGATTATCGCTCACAAAATTTATTTACCCATCTAATTTAAATGGCTACGTGAGTTCTTCTTTAGCACTATCACTTCACTTCCTTATTTACGAGAGAATTAAAATTTAACGCAATTTTCAAATGAGAAAATACGGACCCAACGTTGCGATGCGATGCGATACTGCTGCTGTTCGAGCAATAAATCACGCCGTCGTATATATCACTCAGACAGTCTGTCATTCCACTCCACTATACACACACATACACACACACACACGCACACACACACAC
>UPTC01001153.1:0-19632 GCA_900537255.1 Acanthocheilonema viteae
CGAACTGATCAGACAGATGTTATTCAATATGCAAATGCTGGACAGTTATTGATTGCACAAGTTCCTGCCGATGCTATTGTTCCTGGGTTAGTTCATTGGGGTTTATCCATCCCTCATAAATTACTTTTGCATTTGAATAAAATCTAACTTAAAATTTTTGTTCACTTCCCCTTTTCATTGTTTACTTCGAAAGCATATACTCGAATCTAGTCTTAGAGCTCAACAAGATATTAAAGAGGCAATAAATCCAAATTTAAACATTAAAATAAGAAAAACCAAAATAGCAGCGGCAATAAAATGAAAATAATATATCCATTAGTGGCGAAAACAAAAATTTAATCAAAATTGTGTTTATCTTGGGAGAGAATCATTTTAAATTAATAACTGCAGTACAAAATTTAATGCTATTTCCTGTTTATACTCTGGAAAGGTGGGAAATAAATGTTGCTCATCTTTGATATATTTCTTTTTTATAGCTTATCTAGTTTTGGTGACTGTTTTCAAGTTTCTTGTTATACGTTCAGTATTCGATTTTTATTTGAACCTTGCACATTGCAGTTGTATTGGTTCTTCGCTAATTCGCTCGGCTGAGATTGGTCAAAGAGCTATTCTTCAACGCATGGCAGATGTAGATATGGTGGTGCTTATGGGAAGTGAGAGTGCTCCAAGTAAGGAGAAAGATATGATTGCTGGATCAAAGGAACAAATATTATATAGCGCCCTATCGATGGTTTGTTTTTAAATTATAAACTGAAATCAAAGAACTTGCTTAGAAACTAAATCTTCTACGATATTACAATATGAACAATAAATGATGGAAATGATATTTTAATTTGTAAAATTGTTTCAGTACAAGTCAAGATAAGTCAGGTTCGAAAACTAGTAATAGATAGTTTAAAGAAAGGATTGCTTGGTAGGAAAGCTTACCGATCCTGGCATGAAGAGAACAAGGAAAAATTTGACAGATGTGTGTTGCAAAATTTTCTTTGGTCTTGGTGTTGATTAACAGAAGAATTGAAGTCAAACTTTAATTGCAGTATAACAATAACTTTCGGTTGAGAAAGCTGCCAAAATTTTTGAAAGGTGGTTTTGAAAATTGGCGTTTGTATTATCCAATGCATACATCTACAAAGTCTGCTATGCGAAAGAAATTTGTGGATATTGCAAATCGTACTGAATTTGCTAGGGCTGTTGCTGAATACAAAAAAGGTTTCTTTTTGTGTTAAAAATTCTTTACCCTGCTGATAAGTTCACAATATCTCATATTAGTTTCTAATTTTTTCAGATTTTGGGATTGATTCTTTAGAATACCCTCAATTACTGCCAACGATTTATCCTAAAACAAGTGGATTGTCGATGCCCCATTCAAGTATTTCTGATAGTGTTGTGCATCACATGGGACAATCTTCGTTTTATTCCTCAATGTTAATGGAATCTGCAGGTATATTTGAAGTTTTGGAGTAGTCAGTTTATCATTGCCGATTTGAAATTAGTACTTTATGCTACATAGACTTGAAAACGCATTTATAATCTGAAAACTTTGCCTCAGGAATTTATTTTCTTAATATTACTTTAATACTTTTAGTACACTTTTAGATACTTAAAAAGAACTTCGATGTGGTTTTACAGACATTTCTGGCAGATCTTCAATATCATCCTTGTGCTCAACGCTTCCAGCAAATGATGGATTACTTGACGTTAGGATAAATACTACAGATATAGTAAATGAATCATTAGCTGTAAATGATTCAAACATTACGGAGACTGCAGTTCCCTCGGTCTGCCGAAATACGATTAAAAAGTTGAATTCTCAAATTGATGTTCCTGCACTTCAATCTCACCAACCTCCTGTAATTGATCGAAGTAAAAAACCGCCTTCAGAGGTATGTGCAAAATATATTGTTATTAAAGAAAATAAAAGAATAGTTTTGTTTTTACATTCTAGCACATTTTAGTGAATTTTGGAATTCTTAACACATGAATGAGATCTGCTTTAACTTTATTCATCTATTAGGATATTTTTTGTTTCAGTTATATATTATTTTGCTCAGTGTCGCTTCATAGCTGTCTCGACTTTTACTTGAAAAATGTGAATCATATTGGTTGTTGATATCGGTATATTTTCGATCACTGTTCTCAGTTTTTATTTCTCGAATTACTTAATAACATTATTTCAGTTATCTGCACATAAGGAAAAAGCCTCGTCTGAGAAATCTTTTCCAATTAGACCGACTCAAACAGTGTTTGGTGGTGCAAAATTACACGGTGCAAGGCTAGTCTTTTTTTTATTCCTGTTCATATTTTTGAATCTATGCTCTGTATATTTTAATATTTTAGCTCAAAACGAACTCCGGTTAATGTTCCAGTCATACCAGACAGACTACTGAAACCACAATTACTTTCAAGGTATATATAGAATTTGTTTATATTGATTTTAATGAATGACATCTGAACAGTTAGATTGTGAGCTATTCACGTTTTACAACCATGTCGCTGATAATTCAATAGTTAGGTTTCCTTACTTAGTTAAATTGCAATAGTGGAGCTTTCAGATAACCTTACAGTTACCTAGAAAACATGAGATATCTAAATTTTTTTCAGCGATGGCTCGCACCAGCTTTTACATTTATATGAATCTATGATGAATATTCTCAGTGTCTCTGCGGTTTCTCGAAGCTGTGTAAGCTTTCATGCCATTGCACTTAATTCATGAATTTTAGCATTTTTTTTGAAAATACCGTTTTTTATACATTTTTGAATTTTTCGCATTTAGAATCCCGGATATACTGGTTTGTACAATTTGGGAAATACATGCTTCATGAACTCCGTGTTACAAACTTTATTCAATACAATTCCGCTGCGACGTATTTTCACTAAAAACGAATTTGTCAAATATGTTAACAGGCACTTTTTTAAGATCAGCAGTTTTGTACTATTTTTTTCATGGCAGTAATATTCCATCTTTGCTGATAAGTTATTTTCGTCAATGTTCCTATGTTTCAAGAAAAGGTGAAAATTCTTTTAGGACTAATAAAATGGGAACAATGGGTGTAATATCGTCAGTATTTTCGGCGATGATGGATTCTGCTTGGAGTGGATTATTCAGTGTTCTTCGTCCTCAGCAGTTTCTTGTATTTTTTTAACAGTTTTGATCTCAAGACAAAAGTACACAGGCAAACTGCTATATACAGTGATCTGTTTTAATTTATGAAACCTTATTGAGGAGACGTTTGCCGCTGAAGTGAATGCTTCTTTGGCTGATGGTCAGCAACACGATGCACAAGAATTTCAGATTTATTTACTTGACGCACTACATGAAGATACGAATCGAGTAATTTTCAGTAATTTCTTTCTGTGTAATTTTTTGGTCCAGCTTACAAAAAAGACTAAACGATGATAGCTATTATGTGATCTTTTAATATTCATGCAAAGATGAATGTATTTTTCTTAATTTTCAAATAAGTTGATTTTCTGTTAGATGCGATGAAATTTGTTGTAGGTAGTGAAACGCGTAACATTTGAACAGAATTATACTGGAGCAGATTTGAAATCAGAAGCAGCCGATTATAATGAAAAATTAAGAAGGTTTGCCTGCTCACCAATCAGCGATATTTTTAATGTTAGTCGTTTTTCCTATGTGACTAACACTTTTTTCAATTCCGCATCTTTTTTTCAGTACTTATTTCAAAAAGTTGATAACTATAATGTAGCAATCCTTGTTGCTACACTAGTTTTCATGCTGTTTATATGCAGTGTTTGAATTTCTGCAGATATTGAACTTATGTATCAGTTCGCAATACTTTATGCTGCAGAAAAACTGAAATTTCCTTCACTTATAATTTTAAATAGCCGTGTTCTTTGGAAAATGGTGAAGATGTCTTTGCATTGGCATGCGATACAGCAGCTTATGGTGTTTTTAAAAATGCAATTTTGCTTAGCAATTATAAGCGGAGCAAATCCTTTTAACTTGCATAATGGTGACCAAGTTGTATTTTATTAATTGTAGATAGTGAAAAGCGGCTCTCCATTCATTAGATCAGCTCAAAGCGTTTTAACAGTTATAAAATAAATGTTTTTAGTGTCAAACAGTATCAAGTTTGCAATGCAATAAATGCAAAAGACAAAGTGTTACATTCGAAGAATTGGCTCAACTGTCAATTGAAGTGCCAAATCGGAATTCAACAATTGAGGACTGTATACGGAATCATTTTCAAGATGTGGTTCGCTTTTTAAAAGAATTGTAGTTCATAACTTGATTTATCTGTTACCTGACACCTTACAATGAATATTTACAAATTTTTATTGGTTTATAGGAGCTTGATGGTTCATGTAAATGGCGCTGCCCTGATTGTGAGTCTTTACAGACTGCAACTCGTAGAACATTTTTATGGAAGCTACCTCAAGTTTTGGTTCTTTGTTTTTCTTACACTTATAACATATTTACGACTTACAGAAATATTTAATAATAGTTTCGATGCAATACTCTCTTATTGTATTTTGCATCTGCCAATCATTGTCTAAATGATGAATGATTTGAATTATTATTAGAAATGAGTTGGAAAGCTTGTCAATTTGTATTTATTTTCGTGTCATGTATTTGCAGCTGATATGTGCTGATATGTAAAATGATCGCATTTTGAATTCTCACTTAATTTTAGGTCATACATCTGAAACGTTTTACTTTTATGGGAGATAATTGGCAAAAGAATGATGCGTACGTAACATTCAACACGTTTCCACTAAAGTTGCAGACTGAATATTTCAGCTTGTATGCTGTTGTTGTAAGTTGTGTATTATTGTTTTACTAGCTAAACTTTCTGGTTGTTCTTTTTTTCCCTTCTCGAATGTTAGAATTATTTTTCGGTGAAAAAATTTTCGCAGTTAAATCATAACGTAATTGTTACTTAATTCAGTAAGTTTTGATTATCAATCATACACTTCCAAAATGCAAATTTGATCACTTTCTATTTCAGTAGTTACTATTTCATGATTTAAGTGGTTGTCAAAAAATTTGGAATACATCATTATTGTTCTTCTGTATCCCTGTAATCATTTACAGGATTATTGTCAAACGCCTTAAAGTGCTGCATTTATAACGCTTTATATACAAGTTTCAGAACCACAGAGGAAGTTTGAATAGCGGACATTACACAGCAACAGTCCGTAATCAAATCACTAAACAGTGGCTACTCTTCGACGACGATATTGTTACACCAATAGATGTGGATTCAATATGCTCGAAGTATGCCTTTATCTTATATTTTCAGAAAGATTCTCTTTCGAAGATCTTGTGATTTGTTGAAATTAATTCATGTATTATTAAAGTCATTTGAAAAATGATTCATTGGGAATCATAATGGAACTGGTTATTTTCATTTCCAGTTATTGTCATTTTACTACGTAAATCCTTAGCAAAGTTTTCTTTGAGACTGCAACTTCAATCAAATTCATATTTGGTCATTAGGTTATAAGTCCATATCATTTTGTTGTTCTTTACCGTTATTGTCATTCTTGTTCTCATTCTTGCATTATATCATTTCATTATTTTAACATCCAGTCTAATCTTTTGTCTTGTGGTGCTTTTTTGTGTTTTTTTTCTACATTAATTGCTATAATTTCGAACCCTAAATTTCATTATTTATTATTCTACTCATATTTCTTTGTTATCAGTTATGACTTGATTATTTCTGTTAAATCTCGTATTTTTTGTTTCTTATTGGTTGCACTTTTTTGCTCACACCGTTTAACGGTCTACTACTGCTCACTCTTTCGACTGATATTGTGTTTGAATAGAACTAAATTCACTCAGTTTGAAAAGTAGAATTTTGTTTTGAGCCGTTGTTTTTTGTTGAAGCAAGCGAGCAGTATTGTAACATCCTAACTATGGTGCCTTTTTTAGTTCTAGTTTTTGTTATTTATGCATAACTTCATGTCCTAAATTGTGTACAGCTTGTATGACAGGTTACTATACTACATAAGTCTTTTTCTGCGGACTTATGTTCGTTTGATTTGAATTATTTATTATAGAACCGCTAATAGATCGCATATCATTTCTGTGCATAAATTATGATTGTTTATATTGAAAATTTATAATTTGTTTAATATCTTTAATTTGCCGTTAGTAAAACACATCAATTGCATCAATTGCTGTTGCATATTTGTTAGAAAAGAAAGGAAAATGAAGGTCTAAGTTGCTAAAACAGGTTCTCACTGAAATTATCCGCCATTATCGAAAAATTCAGAGTTTCAGATGTTTGGTTGTATGAAAGAATGTAGCAAAGCCTACTTATCCGTTTCAGAATTATTAATTGTTAAAATAGTTGATTTATGCTTTTTAACTTAGATGACAAGTTTTTTGTCGTTATGTCAACAATTAGCAAATTTCAAGCTACAACTGTTTAGGTTGACAGTTCAAGTTTCCAAAAAGTAGATGTACCCTTTACTGACTACTGCTGAACTGAGTATTATTTTACCATTTTCGTTTTAAACAAGCTATTCATCTAATTATTTTGATTTTAAGCAAACTGTTTGTGTAGCAGACTTTACTTGATCAATAGAGTAGGTGGAAGCATATATTTTCTCTGTTCATATAAATATGGTAAGAAATTTATGGAATGGAGAATGAAAGCATTATTCTACGGCTATGTAATGACTAATAGTGATTATCAGTAATAACTATTGATAAAAAAGGAAAAGAAGGGATTGGAATATAGCAGAAGTTCAAAAACACTAGTAAAGGTTTCAACATATTGATCTGTGCATACATAATATAAACTTCTTAATTTGAATATCATTAATTTGCACAAAACTGCGAAAAATTAAGCAAATACCTGACGACGTATTTTTTAAAAAATCGTTTAGTATTTTATTACTCTAATCAAACTTATCAATGTCGAATCCTTATTGTAATTGTTACGATTTCTTTCCAAGTTCAATTTGAATTAAAATTTAGTTTGAAATAAACCATAAATCAATTCATAGCTAACATTATATCACCTAAAGATATTATAACCATTAGCAGTTATTCATCATCCGTGCAACTTAATTTTTAATTGACAAAAATTTGTCATTCGGGAGAATATGCGTTAATACATTTAAAAATTCCCAATATCAATCAGTGACACATACAATCGTTATGTCACTAAGAAAGTGTTCATTAAAATTTTAACAATGGTAAATAAAATGAGTATGGATTCTGAATTAGATTTTGAAATGGAATCAAATTATCTCTCTGCTAAGTAATTTCGAATATTTTGATGATATTAAAAAATATATAAAAATATATAACATCGTTAAGGGCACCAATTGATTTTAATTAATATATGATAATACATTATGTATGAGAAATATCATTAAAAGTTAATGATTTGCCTTTATTAGGGTGAGGTTTCACTGTGCCAAATATTAGCAGTAAGAAATTTGCTGGTATTACGAAATGATTACTTATCATCTATCAAGAAATGGTTATTTAAAGCAATATTATGGAAAGAGAAAAAGAAAAGTAGCATGATACGGTGAAGTATTGTAAAGTGTTAAAGTAGAAATTTCGGTTACACTTATGATTTATTGTACATTAGTCTCAAAAAAAAATGAAAAAAAAAACGGAGAGTTATAGGAACAAAGATAGTCCTAACTATATGTTTTCTAGCGGATAAATACCGCAAAACCGGAAAGCAGAAACTACCGTTATATGCAGGAAAAGGAAGAGAGGACATAATTGGTTTTGAAAACTTGTTTGCGTTTAGGTGATGAGAAGGATAGGAATGAAATAGACGTATACATGCATCTTTGAAGACGTTTCTATTTCTCACCTCTTGGCAACTTCAAAATTTTACCCCAATTGCATAGAAATTTTTGCTGGAATTGCTGTACTACTTATTATTGCCCAGCGGCGCACAAATTATCGTTACCGCCTATCATTGCCGTTCCTGCTATATACCTGTTCAAAAATTACCTTTTACAGACAGATATTCTTTTAAATCAAAAAGCAAACACTTTTTTTTTCAACAATTCAAATACTGTTTGAAAGAGCTGTCTCCAATTGTGTGTATTCCTCATGATTCTTTTTCTAAAAAGAATTTTTAAAAAAATGAAAATTTTGTTTTTATTTTTCAAAATTCTTTGTATCATAGCATTATTATTATTAGTTTCTCTATCAGACATTTGCTACATTCATATAGTTTCTATAAAAGTTTTTGAAATATTATAGTTTGGTTTTTAGAATATGAATTGAGTGGATTACGTGTACTCTATTGCGTATGAGCAGAAATATACGTGAACCATTGTGACTAAAAGCGATTTTTTTCCAGCTTCTTTTTTTATTTGTTTTTCTTCTTCACTTTTTAAATTCCATAGATCTTTTGTTGGCATGCACTATTTTTAAATTACTTCATATTTAATTTCATTACTTTTTTTTTCTCTAACTTCTTGCCAACTTTTTTTACTGGTTACTGTCTCTGTTACGATAATATTTATTAATTCTTTTTTAAATAATCAAACAGATAATAGAAAATGCTCAATTTTTTTTTGAAGTGAATGGTTATTTCAACAATGCTAACTACAACAATGCAATTGCTTATCTTGCAAACATTTCTATCCCTTGTTGCGATGACCTTCGCTCAACGATCACGTAAGTTTCAAAAAAAACATTTTTGAATTTTAAATTAGTGAATAACAACATCAATTCCATGTTTTCACTATTAGTTCGCTATTTTCCTTATTTCTGGTTTCTAATTAAACAATTTTAATTGGGTTTGCAATTGTAGGATTAAATTGCTGAAATTTAACAAAATTGAAATGTGGTCATATATCAAAGTAAAAATAATCACATTCACTTTGTCACCATTAGAGCATTACTCAGTTGATTTTCAAATTGCAACAACTCCCCACTTTTTCAACTTCGTCGTGATAATTATGCATCTTTGAAGATATTCTCATGCTGCTGTTAAATTCAATTTTCCATCAAAATTTGAGGTTAAATCTTCTCTTTGTCACAACAGTGAATTTTTTCTCCTCGCAGAAAGGTATTAATGTAAATGGAAATTATATGCATATTCTTTAGAATACTTAACAATGAACCAGCAATCCCTTTCTATTGATTTGTTCATGAAGTAATTTCAAATTTGAAATCTGCAAACAGTATTATTTAAAAAAAATTAACAATCTAATTATTATCATTTAAGAAAGAAAGACCAAATTCTTCATAATGAAGCCCATTTTAAAATTAAATTGTGCGAAAATGTAATTTTGAGTGAAAATTAATTTTGAGTGAAAAAATTCACTGCTACATGCGTGATAGGTTTTATTGTGACTGATTGAATTTTTAATTCACTCAGTTCACAGTAGAACGTTCTCCATTATAATGTTAATGATACTGATTAAATTATCCTTTAAATCATTGTCAAGAGGATGAAGAATGAACGTTAATTGAAGTAAATGATACATATATGATAAAAGTAATTTTCTGCTTTTAATTTATTAAAAATTTTATCGTCCAAAAATATTTTCTTTAATTTCAGTTGCTTATTGCACATAATCTTAGCTATCAAACTTTTATACAACCTTATTTCTATCAAATTTTGAATTAAGAGATTTTTCAACTGATTAAGAATTCAGCGTTCCATTATATTAGAAATATTTGCGATTCATACATTTTGTGGAAAATTTTGCTTTGTTCACGAATTATTGGGAAGTTTTATTTAGTTTGTTATAAAATTTCATTACAGATGTATGCAAATTAATTTGCAAAATTGATTGCTTTTTTTGGCATTTGAAATATTTTTTTAGATTTTTATAGAAAATTGAAGAGTTATATTAAAATTATTAAAATGAATTAGAGCTCAAAAAAGCTGAAGTTACTTTATTTCAGGAAATCAGAAAGCAGTAATTGCGGATTTGGGTAAACTAATTGTCGACAATTGTCCACCAATGTTATGTACCGGTCTGGATTGTGCCGTTGTTACGGAAAGAAACGGTTGTCAGGTATTTTATGCTATCAATAATCAATCTAAGCTTTTTTTATTATTACAGATATTTTTCTTGTGTAATTTACTTTATAAGCGCTTTTTTCCTATTTGATTATCATTTCACATTTCAAAAATGATGAAAATATTCCTTATCATTAGCTCCCTTTCATGCATCTCTAAGTCATTTTCACAACTCGTAATTGAATCAATTCAAATTAATTGTTTGCAAATATCATTCTAACTTTCTTCGAAGAATATTGAGAACAGAAATAGCAAGGCTTTACGTCTTTTTGTAAGTGAAAAAAAGTTAAAAGTAAATGAAATTTAGTAATAAATGGGAACAAAAAAAATATTTGATATTTCGAAAATAAATTCATATTGCTAAATTAAAGCAAACCAGCTATGATGTAATAAAAAATGAAACACTATCATCTTTTCGGAATTGTTTTCCCTGCACATAAATGAATTCAATGACTGAATTTGGAACAAAAATGTTCAAAAACTTTTTTGCCTTATTACCTCTGGTCCGTCATTACTTTTCTTTTATGAAATAATAGTAGTGATAAGTATTCGTTGTTAAACTCATATAGGAATTGCTTATTTCTTCTCTTCATTGATTCATTTCTCTAAAAGAATAACCCTTCTGTAATTCTGAAATTATAAATAATTTCCTTTTTTATTAACGGTTTTACGGTATTTCAATTAGCTTGGAATGATATTTACGATGATCATAAAGATCATTAGTACTTTTATAGAAAAAGAACAAAACTGGTTACCACTTTTTTGTAGTATTTATATTGCAACCTTTTAAAACAATTAACAATCTTATCAATTGCAAAAATTTTTTATCGTATTATGCTCATGATTTATAACTTTATGCTAATCTATAATTTCATATTTTGAAGTTTTGTAAATAGGCTTTAATTAATATTTATAATGCCTGCATTGTTACGTAAGAGTTTTTTTAATGATTTTTGGGAGATGAATAGTGATAGCACATTTACGGCACACCTATAATTGTGACCTTCATTTGAAAGATAAAAGTGAATGATAGGAATCTCCTTTGTCCTCCTATATATTGTGCAAGTGCTGCCAACTTCCATTTCGGAATGTGATAGATCGTTTTCATAATAAATGAAAAAACAATAACAATTATAATTGCTTCCATTTCGGACTACTTCGACGATCCTTTTCTGTCATCCAAATAGCTGATACTAAAATCTAGAATCAACCAAAACATAGATTCTAGCACCACGTTACAGAATGACACTAACGTGGAAATTGATGGAACTGTAATTATAGGAGAGATATTAACTTTTATCAAAGTAACTCAAAACGTGAGAGGAGCGAAATTTATTTGATCGAAGCCGATGACCTAGATGAAACTATGCTAATATTGCTGTCATAACCAGTATCAATCTAAATCTAACAATTAAATATTTAAATCTAGGATGTTAAACTAGTTTAGATGATAAGTGGTCAGTAAAAAGTACAAATACCTTGAGAGTATTTTTCGAAGCATAAATTTAAAAAAAATCTTTTGATAAATAAAATAAAAAGTGATTCTGAAAATGAATTTCATGACAAATGTTTCTGCATCATAATACTTTCAAAAATATTTGTGTCTATTCGAGTGTCTCAAAAATGAAAACTCATTTATGCTGAAGATAAAGTTATAACATTTCATCATTATTCAGAGCAGATGAGACTTTTTGTGAAGTTAAGAAACTGAATTTTTAAATGAAACGAAAATTCAAAGTGATTATAAAATATTCTTTTAATTTTCATAGTCATAAATTTTACACATATCAATAATGGATTTATTGTTTAATCAAAGGAATTTGTATTGATTAGACATTGATGAAATGTGAAATGTGATATGGGAGAAAAAATGGATGGATTTATTGATAGGTATTGAGAACATTCAAAAATCAGGGAGAATTGGATAGGACGACTATTATGGTATTCCTAAAAAAATCACATGAAAAATTGTGACCCAAAAATAATGGAAATTTCAAAATCCCTTTTACTGGCATTTAAATAATTCATTTCTTTTCATAATTCTCATGTAATTTTAACTAAATTTCAATGCAGGGACAAGGAAATCAAGTTAAAATAATTGCAACCATGATAGGTCCAGTAGTCTTCAATTTAATACTTTTTTCATGGATCATTTAACTTGAAATTCAAACCTGAAGTTTTTGCAATATTTGAAAATGTGCATATTTTCTATTGAAGACAGGAGAATTCGAGTATAATATATTTTAGCAATTTCAGAAATATAGCTTTTTTTTTTCTGGAGACGAAAACAATTAATTTTGAATTATTATTTTTCACAACTACAACCAAAGTGTATCAAAATTTTTTTTATCATGTTATTTTGTGCACTGATAAAAACCATTTCTTGCATGCAATGAAATATTTCTCCCTAATGATAAAAAGAAGCTGCACTGATGTCATTCAATATGAAAAATTGATTCAAGTCTTAAATTAAATTTTACTCTTCGTTTTCAATCTCCGGATATTTTCTTACAAAAATTATAGATCCTTATCTCACCTATATAGAAGCGAATAATGCGGAAATTGATTAGCAAATAATTTGATTAACTCATTTTACAACATCAAAACGCTTTTCCTTTCGATTCTTAAATTCTATTTAGCAATCTCAACATTTTAAGTATGTTATCCCTTGCGTATATAATAAAATCTAAATGTATGTAAAGTTAAATTAAAACGTAAATGGGGAATATCTCAGTTATGCGCCTGTCCTATTGGTTCACCAGCCCGAGGATGCGATCCTATGCCATTTATTCTATGGCATGATCTAATTGTTAACGGATGTCCAAATGTTACTGTCAATAGTCGTGATCCTGCACAGAAAGTTCATCGATGGTTTCGAAGGGTAAAGTTTTGACAGCTATTGAAATTATATAAATGAACTCTAAATGTCAGTCGTTTAAACAAACAAACACCACCATTTTATTATAAAATATTTCAATATTTTATAACCCCGAGACAAGATTTTTTAAATCATGAAAACTATCGATTAATATTAATCATTTTTTGTATTGTGATACCTTTAAATAATTTCCAGGTGAATCGATTCTCAAATACAGATCAGTGTGAACCATACATATTCCCATATTGTGCTGAATTAGATTTCAATTTATGGCGTTCACCGAGGACTAAACGAGAATGCGAACTTTACTGTTATTCATTAGCGGAACAACGAAAACGTGGAGTCATTTAAATTGCAGTTTCTTTTTTATTTATTCACATTACATTTAGAACATAATGCACCTTTCCTGTTCCTTGTTGAATGAAAAAAAAATGCAACGCTAAAATCGACATGCTTATGATTGCATGCTTTAAATTGATTCGAAGAGAAGATTCTTAATGGCATACCACCTATCGTTTATATTCGGTACGATTACTTTATTCCTCACGTTTATTATCTTAGAACATGTTTCGAACTAGCAGAAAGTGCATACCAATGCAGTGATACCGAACCTTCCCTATCCTCTCATTTCGCTCTGAGCTTCCAAGTTTTTGTGAATTTAGTGGCCTAATGTATTACTCGTACAAACATTCTGTGAATTTAGTGGCTTAATGTATTTATTACTCGTAGAAAGTATAAGTTTTTTATAGTTTTTACAACTCTTTTCCCAAAACTCATATAAAGTTTTTTTTCTAATACAGTTCTCAGAAAATCCAATAATATTTATGGCATAAATGACTAACTATACATATTGATTTAATAATTTGACGGAAATCCAATTGAATGCCTGAAGAAACATTTTGTCCAGTTCGGCACAGTTATCGTTTATAAACAAATCACTACTGAAATTTTTGTTCATGGAAATCCGAAAAATTTTTATCGATGTAAAAATTTATGCAACGTTCGTCGAAATCTGATAAGTTGTACTTTGAATGCTGGCCAAAAAAGTCTGATGTTTCTATAATACCATTCTCTAAAAACAGAAAAAGCAATAATTTACAGCACTGCACCTTTTTCATTTATTTTTCTTAAACATAAACAACAATTAATTGGTTAAGAAATATTATATATGGATTTGCTAATAACTGCTGTTCAAAAATATACCTGTTGTAGCTGGTAAGACTATCATACTGTTTGTCGAGAAACTCCTTATAGAATTCAGACATATCAACAGCACTTGGATGCTCCAGCCTTCCAAGATTTTTCTTTCTCTGGAAAAATTAATCATTCAGATTTCTATATGCAAGGAATAAACTATATCTCCTTGACTTCTTCAGTCACCAAAGGACTGAAAAAGTGGCTGAAGTTTACAAGATAATGCAAGAGAAACTTTCAATACAAGCGCCAAACCTGTTCAACAAATTCTGCTTTTTTCTTTTCAAACAAAATATTATGATGCATCCAAAATTGTGAACTCCATTGAATTAATGCTTCGCGTGCTTCACGGTACTTTCTTTCCTGCTCCGTCTCATTGATTAAGCGACGCAATCTCAAATACATGAAACATGCAAATAGTTTTGAGAAATCCACCTCTCTTTCCATTTTATTGTAGCCAATATTAGTTGAAAGTGATGGACAACGTCCAAATATATCTTTCAAATAACAGAATCAACCAACATGACTACGAATGCGAGTTTCACAAGTAACCGATTTTATAAATTAAGAAATGATTTAACACGAACCTAACAGGCCTTATTTTTGAAATGTCGTCCGGTGGTCCAACCCAATCGAATCTTTTATCCAAACGTAAATCTCTTATCGACTCCTTCCCTAAATTTTTTTCTGCTTGTCCTTTTTGGGGCATAAAATCTGAAGATATTGGAACACATTGCATCAAACTATGTAAACTATAGCTCAATGAAGCAATATAGACAGAACCATGAACTAGCATTATAAAAGAATGAGATTACTCGAGATAGCAATTAATGTGCAGAGATCTAAGACTTAGTGTTTCAGAAATGTTTTATTCTACAAACAGTTAACAACAGTAAAACAATATAAATATCAGCTCAGACACTTTCAGCATCCGAACTTCTAGACAAATCTTCTCTCAGCAACGCGAACATCCTCTCATATTCTTGCATATTATGTCTGAAACGAATAATTCATAAAAAATGCATCATGCAAAACTTCAATTTCAAAACAAAGAAGCACATTAAAACACATTAAAGCACATTAAAACACATTAAAACACTTTTTTTTAAAAAAAAGCAAATCAAACTAACATTACGAGCAAAACTGGGCCTAATAATTCCATTGTATTTGTCAAATGACGCAAGTAACTCCTCGTATAATGTGTACAAGTGTAACAATTACAATCCTTACAAAGAGGTCTAAAATCTTCTGAATACCTGAAACAGTCAAATAAGCGATAAATTGGCAGTTAAAATATATAAACATAAAATGTAGTGATTGTTATAAGGACAAATACAAGAATCCAATAACAAAAGAGTTTTTTTTGTTAAGAATTTCATGTCAAATGCAGAAGACAATTTCAAACTTTTACAAATTTAAATACATAAATGATTTGTTAGTCATTGATGTTCAGTGATTCAAATGTTATGCAAACAAGAAGCAAACATTTTTTTAAATCACTTGTTTACATTAAGAATCTGCAATTAATGAAAACATACAACGGATCAGTGAAATCAAACACGCTGAAAGTCGCCTCTTTTGGAAAATTTTCTCCACAAACAAATGCTTTTCCTTGTTCGGCAAGAAAAATAGCATAGGACGAGTCGAATAAATCTACACCAAGATGCGTTAAAGCAACTACTTCCGTCGGCGAAAATGCTCCATTAACTAAACGTAAGTGAGAAGACGGTATGTTAGGCTGAAATATTTTAACTTGATGCTACAGTTATCCTCATATTTAAATTTTAAGAATAGTCCCAAAACTAGAATAGAGAGAGATGCTTGATGAGATCATAATCTTTGTTGAAATAGGAACTGCGAGGTTTCAGAAAGTTAAAACTAAATAGATCACCGTAATTGAATTTTAAGTCTTAAGATGGAGATAAACAACATTGCTGTCATTATCTCAAAATAAAACAGTTTCAGTAAAGAAGTAACTTACCCACACACCAGCTAGTAAATTCTTGATAATATTCTTATCAAATTCACTTTCTGTGATAATCGGGTCTAAAGAATCAATATTTTCAGATGCTTCACAGTCAGAAGATTCTAGCTGAACCGTCATGTCAGTAGCATCCACTTTCGATACTTTTTTTACTTTCGATTTTTTTGGAACTACGCGAAGACGTTTTGCAAACTGCATTACATCCAAAACAAAACCACAGCCTTTTGGAAGTGAACCAATCGAAGATGCACAACGTTCATGATGAGATGGACTATGTCCACCACATAATGCAATTAATGCCGCTGGACCCTGAAATTTGAAACAAAATCTTTACAAATACAACCACGGCAATCAATTATCTTCATCTATGATTTAAAAAAAATCTGAAGAATCGCTTGGATTCAAAATGTCATACAGTGTGATTATTTAGCATGCAATATTCATTCCTAAAATCTCTGAGTTTGAGGCAATATAGTTTATGCTTGTCAATTTAAATGAAGGTGTGGCATTAAACACTTTGTTGGTATAACCAATATGATCATGTAAGTTCAACATTAACATATTATCTTAAATTAAAATGACTTCCTAAACAAAATAGTTTTAAGAAAAATATTTTCAATTTACTTCGCGAATAAAACATTCTGAAATCAACCTCAAAAGAATCGCTACGCAGTAATTCTCTCGAAAATCTGATTGTTCGTTCCAGTGCTTTTTCCAACCGTTTACTGGAGCATCCCTCTGGAGTACCATAATCAAATATTGTTTCGTAGGATGACACATGACTGAACCTTAGTAATTTCTTGACTGTTTCAATACTAACCTAAAAGAAACTAATAAGATTCTTTTTCGATATATAGCTAACGATTTTAGAACTGTCGCATCATCAATTCAGCAATAATGATGTAAACAGATATACAAGCTCCCGCCTTATCTTTAATACATAAGTAAAAAGAAACATAAATTTCGTCGTCCTCCCTTTGTCCATATTGCAATATTCCTGCCGTTATTGAATTTCATGCTTCGTTCCATCAAAGGATCCGTTAGTGTCAGATGAATTGGTGCATCTTCCTGTAAAAATCCTTATACACTGTCACAACATATTTTCAGCAATACTTTAAAACATAGGCCCTCACAAAATCCAAATCATTACTTAGCTGTATTGGAAAAGGTCAACAAACTTATAGGACAGAGCATACTAGAAGCTTCAGCAAAGCTATAGAGAAACTTTTGTAATATGGATAGACTTTCCACCTATAAAATCATACTGATTAAGTAAGTAATTTAAGAAAATATTAACTGGCATAGAGGCAAATCGAGCAATTCCTTTACCAAATTTTTCAATAACTGCCAGTGCTTCGAAACTATAAATGAAATGTATGAAAAAAAAACCTCTCAAAATTTAAACAGTATGTGTACTGAACATTTTATCCTTTTGAGCTTTATACAGCTGTCAAGGTCAGCAATTAGATTTACATTCTTGAAGCAAAAAAATCAAATATTTTCTTTGTTAAAACTAAAAAAGCTGAAAGGACTTTTGTAACTTTCGTAAAATAATCTTTTCTGTTACTGAAGCTTACAATGAAGGAAGAGTGAGTTGGTAAATAGGTGACTGCCGGTGTTTTAGATGTGCATTTGCTACATCCCATGTCAAATGTGGAATATGACCAGCACGCGTGTATACCATGCAAGATGGAGTTTCATGCTCTATAGTAACATTACCCCAATGAAAAATTTTTCCGATCCGTCCATTCACAGTACTTCGCTGTACCACAAATTTCATCATCTGAACAAAAAAGCATAATTTTCGGTTCACTCGATCCCCTGAAATTGTATATTGCGAGTACTTTGGATGATAGTTTTTAACTGAAATTGACGCTCAATTTTTCACAGAGACTTGAAAAAAGTTCTTTATTTATTACATCATAAATTATGGAACAAATTATTTGAAAATCAGTTTTTTAAATGTTTTGTGAAACAAAATAAATTCAAGCTAAATTTCACTTAATTATGAAAGCGCATTTAAATATACGCCTCACTTGTAAATAGGAAAGCAAAAAAACAATTTAAACAAAAGATAACTTAAATACTAGAAAAAAATCAAGATTCATGGAAAGACTTTAGATATTAGATGTTATAAGAATCTACTAAAGTCAATATCAAATCAGAAAAAAAAGGATTTGAAACTGCGATTTCTTCATTTTGATTTCAGCTTTTCCAGTAGTTTCTTCAATTCATTATCACTATCAATTCCCTTTGCCCACGATGGAGCAGGAAGAGTGAATGCTGACATCGTCTTCTTAATGCGTTCTATTTTATCTAAAACGGTAAAACGAATGAATTGAGAGTCAGGAAGCAAACGTAATTTTGAAGTACTACTCATTCTTAATGACAGCTGCGTCAAACATACTCAGTTTAATCTATTTGTTAACTCGATTATCATTATTTTAGAATGCTTATTTGGCAATAACCAACAACAGCATTTCACACTACTCAATGTTTTGAATGAATATTTATTTAGTCCTTCATTCGACGGCTTTTTCTGTTTGGTCCATCTGAACTGACCCGTCTAGTTAGCAGTGGTTCATGAGATCTAGAGCACCGCAACTAATGTTTTAAAAAATATACCTTCAGTCAGTTCAATCGATTTTGCTATATTAAATCCAAGACCCGAATTTCTATTTTCTGAGCTCAAAATCTGAAATACTGCTCAAAGAAGATTAATAACCAAAAAATGATTTTTAGAATATTATATCCTTTAACATAACAAAACTAAAACAATGCAGGATGGGCTGAATATCGACCAACCTTCTCGAAATCATTCTGAACTACTGAACTGGTGCGATCATGGCCAGCACTTGCAATCTCGAATGAGCTATCCGATGTAGGAAGAGTCTGATAACCAGAATAACGATCTTCGTCACTTTCGGATAAATCCGATTTTGTGTCACTTATATCGTCTACAAAAACAACGGTGAAGTGCAATAAAAACTCAGTAATCAAACTAATATGAATCTGAACACAATTTCTGCTCAGTTTGAAATTTCCATATTTAGTTCATTTTTCGATTCGAAAGCTCATCTATCATTAAATGGTAAATCGGTTTGCCATTATTTCAAACGTGTTGTCAACTATCAACTTCTGAATCCATCACAAGGTTTAGATTTCATTGGGTATCATTATAACATATGTTGTGAAAAAGCACTTCTTTTCTCAAATTTTTAATTGAAAATTTCATTAGAGTAAAAACTTGCATATACCTCCACTATCTCCATACTCTCCGACACCAGTGCCATGCATTTCAACTCCGTAGCCAATATGCCAGTCATCATCACTTCCTCGATCGCCATCAAAAAAATGTACTTTCGTTAATACAGAACCTCTGTTCACACTTATTTAACAAAAACTATATCTCAGAACTGAAATAAGAGTAAAACTATTGGTCATCAAAGAAGCATTCATCGTATATCAGATTCAGTATGCTGCGTACCAATCAAAAGTACAAAAATATTGAAATGTTCAAATTACGGTAAATTATGAATCGCAAATACATAATCCTCACCATTACCATCACCGTCATCTCGTTTCCATGG
>UPTC01001154.1:0-19628 GCA_900537255.1 Acanthocheilonema viteae
GTTATTAATTATTATTGTTATTATTTATTATTATTATTAATAGGTATGTTATGATGCTATCAACATGTGATTTCCTCCCCGGACCTTCACATGAAGAAGATGAAAGTGGTATTTGGCAATCAACGGCGGATGGCAGTACACTGACACGTAATGCCGCGTGGCGTAGTATTTCTCCTGCAGCTGCGGCTACGTTTGTTTTTTCTTTATTAGTAACATATTGTGCAACGATTCTTAATAATCCTTCTTTCATTTATATCGAAAACATGTTTCGATGTCACTTTTTTGCGAATAAAAAGATCATTTGAAAAGATGAAAAATTGAAGGAGTTGAGCATGCGAGAAGAATAACACTTCATCTAAATGATTTTTATGAAAAATATAGATAAGATAAGCTATGATCAAAGGACTCGACTAATTAAATTATATTAATCTGTATTTAAATTTAGAAAACTGATAAAGTTACTGCTTATTTTTTTTAAAAATGAAAGTAAGCCATAAAATATGAAAGGAAAATGGAAATGTAATGATCAATTGAAATATGCATACATACAAATAAATGTATATGCTAATATTATAGATTGGAATATATTCTTATGGCACCAACTTCGGCTGCAATACCATTACATGAGCAGCCGGTAACCTTTCTCAACCAGAATCGATCATATGAAATTAGGTGTCGTAAATGTGCATTTGAGCCATGTTCGGGTGGACAACAGTCATGCTACAAGGTAAGTAAAAACATATAGATCTCTGAATTCCGGAATTGGGATCATTCAAAACTCACTCACTTTTCTTAGCTTCTCGTTTTCTTCATATCTTTCTCTTCTCGATGTAGCTTTTAGTTTCTAAATTAATGAGCACAAAAGAACATTTCATTTACCCTCTTATGCGTAAGAAGTTATTCCGTTCGTTTGCATTTTGTTTAAAAATGCTCTTCTTTCTTTTTTCCAAAAAAAATTGAAAGCATAAGATTTTTTTGCCCCTAATGCAAAATAACTAACTTATTTTTACCACATCTAGACAGTGATAACCATTTGTTTCGACAACAAGAAGTTGCGTTATCAGATGAATGATTTAATAGAAATATGGAAGACGAAAAATCCAGGAAAACGCTTTTTTGCACTAGGTGAGTTCAATATGAATATTGTTTAGATCAAAATCAATAGATGTCAAGATATGATGTTCGATATAAAGAATGGAGATTTCTTGATAAATTTAGAGAACTTTCATGATTAAACTCTAATTGGTTATTCAGATATACCACGCTGTTCAAATGTATCAAACGTCAAATATGCACTGCGTTCAGCTGAATTTGTGTGGGATGGTTCCTTACCAAACGCCATTGTATTTATCAAATTTTTCGTTTTAAGCTCCGATTTTGTCGGTAAAATTTTCTATCAATTTAACTTCTTTTAGAAATATAAGTAATTTTATGCTATTTGATAGCGAAAAATTTTTAGTTTCCTTGGTACCAAAATAGCATTCATAAACCATGCAATCAGTGTTACGAATGATTAATCTACACTTTTTAAATTTCAGTTTATTACGATTATTTGCCTATCAACAGTTTAGCAATTGAATGAATTTAACAAATAATCTTGTCTGATGTACATATTTAACCATGTGACATATTTTTTTTTAAAAAAAGAGCTTGATTGAATTGCTAAATAGCATTGATGTTTTGATTGACTTCATTATCCATTTTTTTCGTCCTTCAGTAATACGATATGATTGTTGTGCAAGGCCTATTCTTTATTTTTTTCCCTTGTTTTTGTCTATTTGGCCCATACAGTACAGATAAATCGAGCTTTTAATAGGGAAAATTATTGACAAAAGAATTACTTCAGACTAAATTAATGTAGGTCTTCATCTCTTTTCCCAGTTCTCTCCTAATTTGATTTAAAATATGCGCATTAGATAATATTTGCAGATAATTGTGGTGAGAAGGGAGAACCATTTCGGCTCGTTTTCCAAACTTATTGTTGGAGATCATCGGAACTATTGCAACAAAATAGTTCACTAATTCAAATTTTTAAGGTAATTTTTTTTGATGATAGATGCTCCAAAATATATATCGCTCAGATGAATAAAATTTAGCACATCCTATGTTATAGCTTCGTGGTGCCGAAAGAAAGAGAAGAACAGAACGGAAGAAAGCAACAATGCATGCGAATCAGGTAGATATTTTTCCTTATTTCTTATATTTTCGGATGAAATAAACGCGAGTGTTAAAAAGTTTAATTTCGTTTTATTGTTTTAAATTTTAGGGAAACTATAGTGCATTTGGACACATTAAATTTAAGGAGTACAAGTCAGTATACTTTCAAAAATTCTTTTAGAGTGAACTTATGTCCGTCGAAATTATAGTATGTTACTATAATTTCGACGGGCATAAGTTTACTCTTAAAAGTCGTATTAATTTCTCAAATATTAATTAAAATTGCAGGAGCAGTATCAGCCATCATATGACTATACTTTCTTATTGGGTGCAAATTTGGACTATGATGTAGATAATGAAGAAAGAGTAACTCCCAGCGAACAAGTTGATTATACTGTGGCCTCATTGGGAAGGAGTAAACTGTTACGCGTTCCAACCACGTTAAATGATATGGAACAAGTGATAGCGAAAAGGCGTTGTAGCCAATCGGTGGATAGTAATTATTCACGAGAAAACTCAGTAACTGAAATGGATGTCACTGAAGTGCGCATTTGTGCCAATCATTCGGCGGCTTTTCTCGCGAAATGGCTCAAATCGCATCGTTTCACCAACTGCGCTCATATTTTTGATAATTACAGCGGTTTAACTTTGATTTTAAATTTTGATTATATTCGTTATTTGTTTTAAAATACTTCATTTGGAGGAAATATGATGTGCTTCATAAGGCAAACAAATTCGGTAAAACTTCGTACTGGGTATAATGTTTGTCTTATATATATGAGTTCAATTTTCTCGTCAGCATTTGGACTAATGGCATTCAAATATTTTACATCTTAGATTCTGAAGAAATATGAATCTTCATATGTTTTGTTTTGTTTATGACTTTTCAAAACAATTAATTTGGTTAGAACTAACAGCTTTCAATTAAAGCGATGCTATATTGTAGGAGAAGATATCCTTCGACTAAGCATACTCGATTTGACCTCTTTGATTGGTAATAAACCTGAAGCCTTACGTTTATTCCAAGCATTACGTAAGAAGTAATTACTTTCTAAATGAATAATTGCAGTTTTTCTGCTTCCAGTTCACTAATTAATTTATTTCCCTTGATCGCTTAAAAAGTTCATTTTCATGCTTCCAATGTCATATTGTTAAGGAGTAGAATGCTATCTAACTTTACTTTCAGCCTATAATATTTTGTGCAAAACTTGAAATGATTAAAGCATATTTAGAGCGATCGAGCCACAAATAACCATTTATGCGGCAATAGAAGGAAACAGTGTATACAATATGGTGAAACTATATAATGGAACTTTGGATGAGTTAAAGGAGAAAATGGAAAAAATGACCGGTATTGCGCTAAAACAAATATTCGTTCGTGGACCGCGGAACATTCTGATCCGTGTTACTGATCAGGTTCTTAATTATTTTTGATTAAGGATAAACAATGAAATGTTTCGGAATGCACTGGAGTACCACTAATAAAACCGGTTATTTATTTTTGAATTGGAAAAAATCAAATTTTGGAATTTAATCTATATTGCTGTTGTGGAAAAACTCGTAGTAACCCGCATAGTGTAGCCATTTTTTGTTTTCAGGTTATTGAAAGTTGGCAAAATGAATCAATATTTCGGATAGTGCGAACAGATAATGAGTGCACGTTAGCAGCAGAAACGTGAAATTTCATTGGTAAATAATTTTAATATAGGTTCCAGGAGAGTATAATCACTATTATTCCGATCTTCCCATGTCAAAAAAAGTAATATGTAAATTCCAGTGTGTTACTTATACATTTTAATTGCTTGTTAGGTTAAATATCTTTTGTTAATTAACTATTTATTCAGTGAAGATAAAAGATATGTATAAAAGCAAGTGTTTGCTGTTTTAATGCATACAGCTATTAGTATTGAGAAAGAAGTAAATATTGCTTAAAAATCAGTTAAATGTTTCAATTATTATTTTGCGTAATTAAACGTTATTTAATTTCATACTAATATAATATCATAACTATTTGAAATAACATTGTTTTGCACTCTTTATTACAATTTAAAAATACATATATGTTTGAAATTAGGTGTTTTAATGTTAAATTATTGTTTAAGCATACGTTATTGTTTAAGCATTAAAGAGAACAAATTATAGAACTTCTTTTATTTGATTGGTTTTAATCAGTTGAAAAAAAAAAACAAATTTCTGTTTAAAGTGAATTGAATATATCATACGCATATTAATGATAATTATCCATTTCTTTGGAAATATTACTTCTAAGTGAAATTGATATAAATTATTGATAAATTCAGTTAATAATCTTTTCATTTCCAGATAAGAGAAATATGTAGATCAAATTTTTATATGGGAGAGTATTTGAAGGATTTGAGGTGTCTGAGTGATATTTCTCGACTATGATTATATTCATTCATTCTCGATGATAACAGTAGAAAGGGACGAGAGATTATTCCTTCTCTTCAAGTGGGCATGCATTATAATGATGTTTGAAACAAGCTTGAGATGTTTGAAATATCTTCGCTCCTATCCCTCTCTTTTCTCTTCTTTTTTTGACATTCTCGTGAAAATTTTTCTTTTTTATCATTCCGAAATAATCCTTCATCGTCTCCAATATCATTTGATGGAATTTATCGATAGGGTCTATAGTCTTCTTATATATTTAATATTAGCAAATAATATTCAGTTAATATGGAATTTATGAGCTATGTGACATATGCGCTCAAAAACAAGTCATCCGTCATTAGCGATATGTAAAAGAACGAGGAGGAAAAAAATCAACATCTCATTAGTAATCAATATTCTCAGCGCTTACTTCTCATTCTGCCATTATTGTCAGAAGTCTCATATATCACCTAACTGCACGTTATATAAATGATACAAATGCACATACATAAATATAAAATTCAAATTTGCAGCTCCCTCTTACACGTTCTATTCATAACATCCTCTTATACATTAAATATTATCTCATCCTACCGTATCCCACTAATATTAAATATTTTCTCATTTTCTAAATTGCACGTACATATGACAAGCATTTCTATTATCCATCAAATGTTTAATATTTGTATATATGGGAAAAAATTAAAGAGGAAAATCTCTTTTTTCTTTCGATCCAAATCACTCAATGATATTTAAACAAATAAATTATTTCAAAAGAAAATTCGAGATAGAAAAGTTCATTTTTGAAAAGATAAAAAGGTTATTTATCGTTATTAAAATGAATAAGCATGCATGAACTGTGGTAATCATAACTTCCTTGTATAATAACTTATGAAAACGTTAAAATATTCAAAATGAGAATTTTTCAACAGAGCTGAATGATCTGTCTTGCACCTCTTTTGACAAAAATATATTTTGATGGCGTAATTATGTCGACATAAAACAAAACAATTTGTTCAGCTCCACGTAAGGAAATCCTAATAATTAACACATACGAAAAATCATTTATTTGGTTAGCTTCCTTTATTGGATCTATTTCATTTCAAATTTTGCTTTATTTTGATATTTAGTATTGTACCTTAGTTTTTTCAATGAATAATTATGTTTGAACGGAATTTGTTCAATATCTTTCTTTATCGTTTCGTATGCATCGATAATTAGTGGTACTTGTACTTATGAAGATTAATAAATAATTAATAATCCAAACAATTAATTAAATCTCCTACAGTTAATTAAATCTCCTATCCAAATAATTAATTAAATCTTCTATTCATAAAATTTATAAAATTTTGTTGTGTAAAACGATTATCATATAAATCACTTGATTATATACAATAGCGACAACTATAAATATCGCTACTTTTCATGCTTCACTTCCTCAGTAAATTTTTATTCAATTGCTCGTGCGTTATAGAAAAGAATAAAATCTGATAATCTCATCGAATATTCAATGAAAATACCTGAAATTTTCGAACATCGACATAAGTAGCTCCGTAAGTAATACGTCTTATTCTCTGCGCTAATTATGCTGACGGACTGTCACATCACTTTATGACACATTGTCACAGGGAATTTAAATAGTGAGAAAAGTTCCTTTGTCAAAAGAAATGCTTACTTTTCTTAAAATTCCTACCTTTCGACCTTCCCATCTTCTACTTATTATTATACTGGTAATATAAACTTGGATCGTGAATTTAAATTTAATTTTTTGAAGTTTCTACAACAAATACTAGTTACACCTTCATTTAAGAAAAATACTTTTAAAAGATCAACACTTTATTTTTTTAAGTTTCGAAATTATTTTGGAACGAACAGATTAAGTGGAAATAATGAAAGCCAAGTGGGAACAATGGAAATTTTTAAGATGATAGTTTCAAACTAAATCTGAGAACAACGATTGAAGTCTAAACTAATGAAATATAAAAATATTGCAACAGTATTATACAGCATTAAATGCTTGATATTTTATTTTATGGATATCTTTATTGACCTCCGTAAGGTCCAACAACTTGAAACTACAATGAATAAAAACATAAAAACAAAGTGAAAATGCTGCCATAAAAATTAAAGCATGAAGAGATGACCCGATAGCAAGCAATCCTAAAAATATCCTAATCATAGATAAATTTAGCTCAATTTTCCATTATTCATACAGTAGAATTATTATCGAGCTAAAAAGAGAGTTGTGAGATTAGCAACACAGCTAATGAACTATTTACAATGATATCTTAACATCACGGAATGAGCTTTAGCCGTTGGATGTCCATACTACGCGACAAAATCAGTATTGTCGTACAAAGTCTCAATTGCCCTTGCATATAGAAGATCTCAAGATAATCGTTCAGGGTTCAAAGCCAATAAACAACACTGAACAATCTCAGATCGCTTCAAAACTTGCAAGCAAATAATTCACAAATGTGCACATAATAACAAAAGAAATAACTGCTGATTAAATATTTACAGTTGCCAATTTGTTACTGAACAATTCATTCGGAATGATCTTAAAAGCCAGGATATTGTGTGAAAAAAGAATGATATGTATTGGAAACGTAATATTATGAAAAAAATATACAAATGAATATCAGCTCGCGATTCCATGTGCAAAAGTGCCTGAGGGAGGCCGAAACTCTTTGGGAATGAAATTTATCTGGAAATGTGAGAACGAATACAGTGCTTTTCCAATGTTTTTACGACAATTTTCACGTCGTACACCTTCTCTACGCAGACAAACAATCATTTCTCCCATCTGAAATGACACTAATATTTATATATCTGAAAAAGCGAAGACAATTAATATGAACAGCATTAATAATTTCCGCATATAATTAGATTTTAATATATCATTTTTTTCCTGCTGAATGAAGTTGAGAGAAAATTTCCAACTGTTTTGATATTACCCAACGACTATTGCCGTACTGCACGTTTTCAGAAAAAATTTTGTAGCAATCAACTCACAAAACAAAAACAGAATAAAATTTCCATAATGCCTTTCAAAGTGAAAGAAAGTGAATATAATTACCTGTTCAGCAGTGATTCCACAGTTCTCACGTATGATTCGTCCTTCTTCATAAGTGATGGCCATTGAGGTACGGTCCTTTCCACTCTTGCAACAAAGTACTGCGATTCCATGAAGTGCAGTGTTCACAGCCATCACTAATCGGAAGATCGATATGTTCTTGTTAGTTGGATTTGTCTCTACCTATAATAGACAGGCGAAATAAATAAAGTGGGAATAGCGAAGAAAACTAGTAATAAAACCTGCACTCACGGACAGAAATAAAACACTGAAAAAAAATTTTACAGTGGCAGTAAGTTCGGCAACAAGTTCTTCAGCAGTGTGAGATATATTCTTCAGAGTCGAAGCATAGGAGGCTAACGCTTTAACAGCAGCCAGATTTATGGACGGCTCCAACGAGCTGTCGCCAGCAATTGATTGAGAGAATGTGGCTTCGTGATTGATGCCCAGATTCCAGAACACCGCATTCACGTTAAATGTACAGCCCGATCGAAGAGATTCCGACAAATTCTGAAAGATTATTACAAAGCACTAATAGAAATGAAAAGGATTTCTTGAAATTTAATTCATCTGAATTACAAGAAATCAACGTATAAAAATAAGAACCTGGTATACACTGTGTGGCAAAGGCACTTGGACGATAAGTTTTGAGCGATCACCACTAACTGTCGGTACACAAACTGATGCAACGGATGAGGTAGTATGAAGAAATCTGAATAAAACTCGGTCATGTAAGGATATCCAACATTCTCTTGCATCTTCCATCATGCCTCGTTCGTCTCCGTAGCAAGACAGAAAGGAAAATACCTGAAAAGTAAAAAAAAAAGCTATTTAACACAAGCTATAATTCAATCAGTTTGAGAGAAATAAAGGTTAAAACATTCACAGTGACAAGTGGAGCAGTAGTAGACCAATCCGGCAGTTCCGCTGATTCCTGCTCCAAGAGAGCTAGTAATCCAGTTGTCACTATGGTAATTGCTTGAGACAACACCAGATCACTTCTTAGTTGAATATGAAAGTAGAGTTGGCAATCACTGGACTTTTTCAGTGCCAAAACCAAGCCTGTAAACGTAGATATTTCTCAAATCAATCTAATATTTAATACAAATATACCTAAACAATAAACGATTTAAAATGAGCACCTAAAAGTTGAGCATCAAGAAGACTTTCCGTCAACTGCAACATTGCATCAAGAACAGAATTAAAAGTTTGTCTTGCATTATTCATGTACTCTTTCCTGGAATCCTGAAAACTATTTTAATCTGAGTTGTCTTAAAACTAAATCACTTGTGGAATTAGTGCTCATAATATATTTTTGTAGAAAATCCTGAATGCGGCAATGATCTTCAAATTTTCAAAAAAACATTTAGTTTAACCATTATTGAAGAATTACTTCATTATTGGGCACAGAATCGATAACTGCCATTTTGGTATTCAAGCTAATTAGAAAAGCTTCTATTGTATCAAGTTGGCTATCCAAACCGTCCGGTATAACATGTCTTTCCTGGAACAGTACTAGCTGTTTACGATACTAAATGCTGAAATCAGACTAAAGCTTATAACATAATGTATTGCGTGATGCAAAAATACACAGTTTTTGTGGAAAAAATTTTTAATAGCTAGCAATAAATAAAGGAAACCAACCACATTGAACCTTGTTGTACTAGTTGCACTTCTCTGGAAGTGGCTGGAATCATCTGTTTGAGTTACACTAGTTTTCGGAGAATTCAAATAAGGAGCTTTTAATTTTTCGAATAAACACTATAGAGTAGTGTGAAATCACGCTTAGTATTCCTTAAACTATTCTTCATCATAGGGCAGCCAATATTTTGATGGCAACTGCACATGTTGCAAACAGCAAAATTTTTTACCTTTTCAAGAGATAATCGTGTCGTGGAACTGTGAGTTCGAGACCAATGGGAGAGATAATCGATTAGTGTGGACACAACTGGGAAAGAGCCAATTAAATCAATCAAATTTTCATGGAGCTAAAAAGCATAATTTGCGAAAAATTATTTTTTAAAAACATGAACATCATTGCGGCTCTATTAAAATGTACTGTTATAGACAATAAACTATAAATATAATAAATTCAAATATGCTTTATTTGAATTCGGAATAGCAGGAAAGATAATCAATTAGTGTAGATACAACTAGGAAAGAGCAATTAAATCAATCAAATTTTCATAAAACCGAAAATCAAGAATGCGCACTTGTTTTATATCAGCCATTAATTGTATACCAGTTTTATCCACTTTACCATAGTCCGCAATATGCCACTCAGTTTCGATTTTCCTTGATAGTTCGCCGATCGTACACTTTGCTGCTTGCAAAATTCGACGTCTTCGATAAAATCGGCAATCGAGGATATGGTCGATTTGTTTTGGATTGTTCACTGAGTTACAAAGTGAATCCCGTTGCTTTGTTAAGCCACCATGCTGAAAAACACTAATGAAAGAAAGCACAATAAGAGTTTTAATAGGCCCTTGTAATGTTAATGATTCTTACAGCGAAACGAAGAGGAATCGCACTGGCAGTGCCAACGGTGAGGTAATTATAGGAATGTCCCTCAATGGAAAACTGTTGCAGATGCAAATTAGTAGGCACAGATGCGAAGGCGACACGAAACTTCTCCATGGAGGAACGAAAGGAGGGACCAGCATAAGATTCAAGAAATTCCAACGAATTCACGAAGATCTCTTGATTGGCGGATAAATGCCTATAAAAGAGAAATATGTGGGGTTTGTAAATCCAACAGGGAATACAAGCGTAAAACTAGTAGAAGAGAGTAATTTAATGTGAGGAGCAATCTTTATAAAGAGAATTAATTAAAGCTTACCTCAGGCAGTCGTGAACTGAGTCCAGATATTCATTAGGTACACACCACAAGCGGCTCTTCAATTGTTCACTCATTTCATTACACCACTTTAGATATAATTTAACCAGTTGTATAGGTAATGTTGTGCATAGTTTACTCTCCCACATCACTTCTTCACATACGATCTTTCGAGAGTGCAGACTAACGTTCTAAATAGTCTGTATTATTTTTCTAACTTCTAACCATAAAAAAAATGAAAGAGTTAACTGAAACAAAAGACTACCATGGTAAATGACCAGAGTGATCATTCAATCCGATAGGTCAACTTTTTAATGACGGAATCGTATATGAAAAATACATATTTATATCCTGAAGGAACAATAAGTAATGGAATGAAATAATATACCTGAGATATAGAGAATTTATAAGTCTTCCTCACGGGATTAGTCAGATAAAAGGAGCTCATCGAGTTCGATGCAGGAGGAGTAAAAGCACTAACAGTGCAAGTATTAAAAAAATTGTCAGCTATTTCATCAAGCTCTGCCTGAGCCATTCTATGTGAACAAGTTGACATCTGAAATTATTCCGCTTCCTTTTTCACTTCAACAGAAAGTTATATTATTAACCGAAGAAGAAGCAAACGCTGATTTGAAATGAAATCCTATGTTATCAAAAATCTCTCTTCAGTTACCCGACTACTCTCTATTTTCCTATTTAATCTTTTCTCTCCAGAAGTAAGTCGCTTGCCTCTCTAATTTTATATAACAATAATTTCTCTTACCTTTACCATCCATTCCTCTCGCTGCTTCTCGCTCCTTGAAAAAAATGTTATTGATCCAGAGTCAAGATTCAGCATGAATGGAAATTTGCCATCTTTATCCGGAAGTGTTTTCAAGCATACTTTCTCCAACACAATAATCATAGGTTCAATAGGTTCTTCTTTGCAATAACGCACACCTAACACATTACTCCGAATCTTCAGCTGTAAAATGGTCTAGTTTTGAAAATAAAAAAGCAGATAGAATAAACAAAGACTGTTTTTTTTTTGCACAGAATTAGCTGATGATCATTGATATGAAAGAGGTGAAAAGATTACCAGATGGGATAGGAAAGAGTAATCTTAAGTATGAGAGATGAAGAGTATAAGAGCATCCTTTAAGAAGGATGATCTTTTATACCTTTCAATTGACTTCATGTATTAATTTTGAGAAAAACTAAAACTCTAAAAAATACTCGTTGCAAAGCCATGGGGCTCTTTACACAATACTTTCCTGTTTATATGACAGTAACAATCCAAGAGTAAGACTCACCTCAACTTCCTTCAACGTCCCATTGCTTTCCACTTCCATTTGATCATGGAAGTTATCGTCATTGTTGGTAGAGAACATCCATTTGTAGATATCAATAGCATTATCATCCTCCATCTACAATTAATTTAATGGAGCACTCCATCTAATACACATTAATTCCAATCATCCGCATCGTTTCACTTACTTTTTCCGATTGAGTTAAGTTAAAAAGAGTGTAGTCCGGAATTATTCAATGATTATTTTCTCAATGTGCGTATACCATGTCTTTAGAGTCAGCTAATTAGAAGTTCCCCAAACGTCTGCCGCTACATTAATTTTTCATAGAAGCACGACAGCTCTAAATAGTCAGCTGTGAACACGTTCAGTATGAGGTAAATAATAGTATTACACGTTTTGTAAAATTGTCACATATTCCGACGTGCAACATGATTACTTTGAGACATGATTACCTTGAATTCTGACAATATGCATACTAATGACCAATTGATTAATTACTATGAAGAATGAAATGCCATAAATCTTACAAAAACACATCCATCAATGTGACAGTTTTATTAGAAACCGCTCCGCAACTGCTGGATAAAACTACCAACGGGAAATACCGCACGCAATCCAAATTGTTATTATAAAACGGACTGTTGCAGCACTGTAGCGATCTTTTAGACATGTTTTATTGACGCATCTCCTGCTGTGAAAGCTTATTCTTACGTATGTGAACGACGCATTTGGAATTGTGATTTGTTTTATGAATATGATAGATCGAAGTGTTTATTATAATCCAATATTATTTATTAAATTATATATATATATGTTGCAGATGTATATGGTGCATCAGAAGGATTGAATTGGATTAATTAACGAAACAATTTCATTGGTATATAGTGGAAAGAAGTAGAGTAAAATAAAATGGAATGTGAATTATTATCAACAAATTTGCTTATTTTTGTATGGTTTGGAACTTTTATTGAAACCGTTTCATTCCTTTTGTGAAACGTGCGATTTTGAGAAAAAAATCTTTTTGATATCATCTTTGGAATGTTTTTAAATTTCTTTTGATATCAAAGAATGATCCAAATGTTTCACAAAAAATTCAAAAACTTGTCTGGTATTCAGAGATAAAAGAAATTTGATAATTTATATAAGCATTAACTTATTTTAGAAGCTATTGATATTCATCTCTATTAAAAGTGTGCTTCATTTAAGATCAAAACCATCATCTCAATGAGAATTGAAATTTCGCAGCGGTAATGAATTGGAATGATGTGATATCGTATGTTTAGCACCAGTGTAAAATTTCTATGACGAGGCAATTTGTTTTGAAAATTTTCTTTATATTTTAGGATACCGCAGACGCATGTGGATGAATTTCACACCATCAGATGTTACATTTTGTTACAACTGATCAGTACTCAATTAATCGATTATTTAAATGGTAATTTCTTATTTTACTTATTTTAGATTATATCATATTGTTAAAAAGGAAGTGAGATATAAGAAGAATAGCAAAATTCTTATTTATTCCAGTACCTATCATTACTTTCGTCAATTTTTTTTCTTACCACTTTATTTTTTTTCTTAGTTCGAAAAAAAATTCGAAAAAGTAAGCAAAACTATTTGTCGATAGTTAGATAATGTCGACTTTATCCCAGAAGAAAAGACTTGGTAGTCTAGAATTCATATCTATGCAAGAATTGAAGGGATTTTTGAAGAAATCATTAGTTTATGGCTTATTGCACAACTTACGTATTACATTTATATGTTGGATTGATATCACTGTTTCCATTACAAGCAATACTATTGTATCCACACAGAATTACAGTAAAAAAACAATGAAATTACAGTAATGTTAAGATGCTAATGCAAGCAAATATATATTCCGTATATTTAGAATAATAAGCAATGATCTTTGGTTCAACATTGATGACGTTATTGAAGCCCATTTGTGCCATGTTGCTGTTATTTTCTGATGTCTACAAATTTTAAATCAAATCAATTGAATTTTTTAAATTTTTCAAGAAAAATGATTTATGAAGTTTTCTTGCTTTTGATACATATTCATCTCCATTTTTATGATTAAACGTAATAAATTATAAGATTACGCTCACAAAGTTTGTGTATACAAATCATTTGTTATTTAAAGCCTGTTTCTGGTTATAAAAAGTTATCTGTTTGTTGTAAGCCACTTTCTTTGATTAACTCACTGAAAATGGATTTTCACCAAACCTTTTTTCCTTCCTTTTAGTGGTAGTGATGTTAGCACTGTTAAGTAGCTCAAGTTCATTTGTAAACAGCTGTTATAAATAGTTTGAAAATAAAATCAAATATTTGAGTCAAATGATAATGAGAAATAGGGAAAATGCTGCTTCATGTCAGATGTTCAGTCTTGATTGAGAAATTAGGTGTGCAATATTAAATCGAGTTGAGCAGTGATACTTAAAAATTACTGATTGACTGTCCACCTATCGGGAAGACATGAAGTAGAGAATATCTAAAAATTAAACTGAACTCGCTAAGCTTTTCACTGCGGTTTGTTTTGACAAATGAATGGAGGTGAAGAGTAGCATCTTTGTGGTAATTTAAGATTGAATTTCAGATGATTCTATCACTAGTGATCATTTGCTTTGTGCACTTTCTTCCGGTTCTGAAATTTCAACCAATTACAAGCTGCTACTTTCAGTAATTCCTATTTTTTATTTTCAGAAAAGTGTATTATTATTTTTGTGATATTTTTTTCTATAATCTAATTATGACAGAATATTGTCTATCTACTTGATAAATTCAATTCCATTTTTAGAAAGTATTACTATATCTTAAATTCACTTAAAAACTGTTTTCTTAACCGCTATTAAAATGATATTTAAGAAAGGGAAATCCATCTGCAAGCTATTTCGAGGAGGATTTATGCACTCATTATAATCTGATCGGCTCCTGTATAATCAACGAGCATTATCATATCGTCTTCCCTAATATTACCACAATAACTGCCATAAGAAAAAGGTTGCACGGTCAACAATCATCTCCCAAATTGTTAATTACTCTCACACCCATCAACAGCCGTATGTCACATCTCGTAAGTCTGCCTTCCATTAAAAAATGACAAATGCGACATTTTGACTGCCTCGTCTCTTCAGGATATATTTGGTAATTCGGACTCCCTATCTCAGTTAAGTAATCTCGCGGATCTCTATTTCTTTGTCTTTTTTCCTTCACTTTTTTCCTCATCCTTTTTTGAAATATTTCTTGTTTTATACATTTCGGGGCTTGAATTATTTTTGAATTCCCGGAAATTAATATAAAATCATCATTTTCCCAAAATGCCTTTTCAAAAGTCTCAAAATGTTAAAGATAAAGGAAAGGTTGGTTTTGTTATTTTTAGATAAAAAGCAATGAACTAAGGAAAAAACTGGTAGAAGATGTAACACAGTACTTGGTAATGAACCAGATCAACGGATTCGACATCGATTGGGAGTTCCCGCTGTGGAGTCTAGATGCACAACCTACGGACAGAAAAGGTTTCTCCGTCCTTATAAAAGTAAATCCTTTGCGTATGTTTCTTGTATGGAAAAATATCTTTTGTGAATGTTAAACCGATGAAATTGATTAATATTTCCCAACACTTTTAGGAACTACGAGAAAGTTTCGATCAGGCCAAACCCAATCTATTGCTCAGTGCGGCAGTTGCTGCACCTTTTACGATAGCTGATAAAGCCTATGATGTTAAACCACTCAACAAGTCATTTTTTTAATATTCAGTTCTCTCGCTGGATATTACAGCTTAATCTCTTCATCCTTAAATAAGTGTTCTGTAGATCTTTGATTGTCAATGTATCGAGTGAATTTATGCAAACAAATTATAAATAAATCTTTATGATATAATAGCAATCATTAACCAGAACACCACTGCAGATGTGATTCTATAGCTAACTTTGAGACAGTTGATTTTGGTCATATAGTGATTAAGTTTGAAAAATTATAAGTGTTGACTTGTAGGAAATCTTAAACAAATGTAATGAATAGTTTTCCTTCAGGTACCTAGACTATGTTCAAATTATGAACTACGATTTCCATATGTACTCCAAGCTGAAGCCTTGTACAGGTTTCAATGCACCACTGTATCGTAAAGTGTATGAATTTGGAGTACTCGGCAAAATGAATTCGGTTAATTTGTAATTGATCTCTTTATGGAAGAGCTATGATATAAGACTTAAAATGAAAATGTAACTAAAACGATCATCATTGCAGGATTATTCAACACAACACTGGCTCAAAAGAGGTCTCTGGGCCAATAAGACCGTATTCGGCATACCCACTTACGGACGTGGCTATACTCTTCTCAACAAATTCCTTCATTTTCTCTATGCTCCAGCTATCGGACATGCATTTATCGGTGCTACTTATTCATTCGTTAAGGTATTTTTCTAAAAATTCTAATCATACTATTTTATTTTATTATTATTATTTTATTTATATTATTATAAAATCTTATTTATAAATTATAAAATCCTAATTATACTACATTTATTCATTAATACTCGTATAAAATCCATTATGCATATCAAATCGCAGTATGAAGTCACAGAATAGAGCTATTTCTAGAAACCTGGAATAAACTAAGAAGTGCAATTCGGTACCGGATTAAGGCCAGCCACTCAAATAACAACGGCTTGACAAATAAGCCAACAGAGCAATAAAAATCGTGTCCAACAAATCATTAGCATTACTGGATGAAAGTGTGGACGTTTTTAGTAGAATCCCATAGAAAGTACATTTAAAAAAAGTCATACCTCTGTCAGTTGGTCATTAACGCCTGCTTCCGACAAAACTTTTCTTTATTCTCTTTCGTAGTATTTCGGTCTTTTGAAAACTTTTGAGGTGTGTAATCTGACAAAGACAAAGAATTATACATATGTGTTTGATAAGACGACACGATCAGCATATATTTACGGTGGTGATCAGTGGTTAGGACTAGAAAATCCAATAACGATGTTCTTGAAGGCGAGCTACATCAAAGCATACAATCTTGCCGGCATTATGATATACGACCTAGCATCCGATGATTACAAGGTATTGTTTGTTGCATCAGTTTATATTATATTAAATTGTTTTATATCCTTCTAAAGATCACTTCAGCATTTATTAAATTCTTATTTTTTTCAGGGATTATGTAAGCAGGGAACATATCCGTTGATAAAAGCAGCCAAAGTGGCAACATATAATGAAGCGTGAAAAGGGATCAATAAGATTAATCATATAGTTATTGAACAGAGGGCAAAGGAATGATGGAAGAAATCTATAGAGAGAAAAAGAATATCATGAAGAACAATATTCAAGTTAGTGGCATGTACTATTAGCATTTTCGTTATTAATAAAAATTGTTTCAGTTACAGTAATCCTCCCATACATAATCTCATTAACAGAAAACTGCATTACTGTCAATGTTGGGATGTTTGAAGTTAGCAAAGTATTATTAATTCTGTGTACTGTTAAAGCATTTAATGTTATAAAGCAAGTGAATGTTCCGCTCACGTCAAAGACTGCAATAAATTTTGTCAGTAATGCTAACAGAGAGGTGGGGGATCTTTCTTTATTATCAAATAAATCAAATTATGCAGTTCGGGACATTCAGTGCAAGAGTTTTCATGTTGCAGAAATTGCACTACATTTCTGACTTTCCTTTTTAGTCTGTTACAATCAGCAAATAAGTGGTGAACTGAACTAGTGAATTTAAGTCTTTTTATTACAAGACTAGAAGTAAACAGTGAGTAGTTCTTTTATTATCTCAACAGTTTTATCGATAACAACTCCTTTATCAATATATTTCAAGAAAGAAGTATAAAAAAAGCGCTGAATATTTGATTTGTCACTGCAAACAGACATACTAATTATATGACCAAGCAATTCATGACAAATAGTGGTATTTGAAAGTAATGCTTTCTGAAAATTATTTAAGAGCATTGCTCCTCAAACAAATTTCCAAGCAGAAAAAGCATCGTTACCTGTGCAAAATGAGACAGTGCTCTACTGTCAAAAGCTTGCTCTGAATAGAACAGAATAACGGTTAGCATGACAGAACCAACCCGATTGATCATCAGTCGTTGTCCCGCTATTTTCAACATGCAATTTGGCAGTTTTCAATTTATAGTGCCTTCTCTTCTATTCCACAGTAATATTATGACTTGTTTTCATCATCAATCTCCATCTTCATTTAATGCCGCTTGCTATCTCTACTTCCTCTGCATTTTATTAAGACGAATTAAATAGATTTCATTCGCAACCAAAACCATAGTGAAGTAAATGCAGATGAGTTAGTATTTGAGATCTCCGCCAGAAAAGTTGAAGTTTGACTATATCCAAGTGTAAGATAAGTTTGTTGCCTGAATATGAAACTAGTAGCTAGTTAGTTAGAATGGTCAGAATGTGATAGAAATGATGGAGCACACTGACTGATTTCAAATCAGCTATTAGTTTCTCATTTCATTCAGCTAACTAGACCAAAAATGAAACACCAATCGATCTTTGGTAATTCTAGCATAATTAATCATCTCCCTGAGCACTATCCACTCTTGCATACCTTTGGAAGCACCACACGTCCGAACATCCACTCCCTTACAATATTGTAAATTGTTTATCTACAGCTACTTTCTCCTTTCTCACCACTAGGTTGATGCTCAAGTTGCAAAAGTAGTCTGAAGGTCGGAATATGATAGTAAGGAGTGCCCCGGTATTTGGGAGACTGGAAATTAGACGGATCAGTTGAGCACAACATGATATAGGCTTCTTGTAAATGCAGAGAAGATGTTTCAGGAGAATGGCAGGTGGTGGATTAAGCGAAGAATCAACATAAAGAATGGCGAAATGAAGGGTAATACAACATTAGATGATTTAAAGGAGGAGAATATACCGGTGAGCTTTAAGCTTTCTCATTTCAACGATGACGAAGAAACGGAGACGAGCGATGAGGATGAAACTGCGTAAGTTGTCTGTATATTTTAGTATAAGTTATTCATTTAAAATATCTATATGTAATGCTACTCATACTCTGAACGATTCTATAAGAGATGAGATCAAAATGAAGTAAGTGGATATATCCTGGTTCTTGAGCTTCTTTAAGGTAAGATTTCCTGCATACTCTTTCTGTCTTTTCTCTCTCATCAAAGAGAATGGGATAGGTACGTTATTAATTACATACATGCTATGTTGATTTTCTTCGAAATAAATGGGTGGAATATGTGCAAGGTGATTATTTTGGTGTGTTAAGTTCTGTCCTAAATTCATCTTATAGAAGAACTAACACATTATTGCTGACATTTGTTTAACTGTAAGCAATTGTGAGGCGATAAACGGAGTGAACTATTGATAACTTAATCATAAGCAAACAAAACACTTGCGTGTGTATTAATAGTTTTGCATTTGTTATCTTTTCACATGCAGAAATCGATAGTTAAGAATTTTTTAGCAATGTCGGACATTATTTATTTTAACTAAGCGTTTTGATCTGCATATATTAATCGTTAACTGAACTGAAACTTGATCAGTTTTAAATACAGCGGATATTTTTTTTTCTAGCTATCGCTAACTATAATAAGACTGGAGATTTATAAGGAGCATTATGACGCGTGAACGTGGAAATGATTTGTTAAGCCATGTGATACTTTGTCAGAAGATTTCTTGTTTGGTCCTACACCATAGTGACAAATGAGCTACGAGGAGAGTACGAAGGGCGCAAAAAGTACTTAATAATGAGATTGGTGAGATTTGGATGTACTTTCAGTAATGCAAAAAGTACTTAATGAGATTAGTGAGATTTGAATATATTTAAATGTAATAAATACTTGAAGATTAAAATGAAACAGCAAACATGTCAAGTTTAGATTTAAGA
>UPTC01001155.1:341-13515 GCA_900537255.1 Acanthocheilonema viteae
AAAAAAAAAAAAAGGAAGCAACAAATAAAGAAAAATGATGATAGTTTTTGAGATGATAAGCGGAGCGCTTCTTAGAAATGAGAACAATTTTGGATATTAACGCATTAATGTTCATAAAAAATTAGGCAGCACTGCTAAAAGGCAAAATTAAAAAAAAATAAAAATAAACAAAAAAAACTCACATATATATTCAACAAATACAAATGTGTATTTTATCACCGGTATTAAACAATTTTCCTGATTCAATTTCATTGTGAATCCTGCCTGACACATTTTCTTCCTAACAGCAATTTGGAAATTTCATTTTAGCTTGCAACAAGTCTATACAAACGACACGTCGATTCTGGTACCGGTGATACTTCAAAAACAAAACCAATCACCATCAATGGTTCTTTCGTATCACGATTTGTCACCACCTGTAAAATTGCTTATTCAACTAAAACAAAACTTAATAACTAATTTTACAGCGATAGAAAGTAATTGTGCATCATCATCATCATCATCATTTAATTAATAATGCAGGATATTTTGATCATTAAGAAATTAGCAAATAACAATTTACCAGGGGATGAATTAACAATCTATTACTTTGCATTATATTGCTAATATTACCTGTAATACTGTGAAATTGTATAAGACGCTATTCATTAAATCATGACTTTGCAATTTCTTTAATTCTGCAACAAATTTCACCATATATTCACACATTGGTGATCCTTCCAATCGAAAATTAAATTTACTTCCATTTTCAATTGGTGAATAAATCTGGAAAGGATCTCAATGTTAATTATAAATAACTAATAATTAATGTTAGCATTGATTGTTAGCCTTTCAAATTGAAAGCTAAGCCAATAATCTCTAAAAGCACTAAATTCAATGCATACCTTTATAACTAAACGTTAAAGCAATAATCTTCATAAAAAATTCTCCAATTTTATTTATTTAATAGTTAATTAATAAAGATTGAAATTCAATTAATTTTGAAAATCACATCAATCTTAATTTTCATAAAATAATCAAATAAAAACATAAATGAATGTAGAATACGTTAACCAACTACAGTAATTATTTATGGGATAATTTTTTCGAAAAAATTTAAACTTACTTCAACTTTTTCGATTACTTGTTTACCAAATGAGCATACTTTTGTTGACACTGTGATATCAAATCGTTGAGTACTTTCATAAAAGCTATCAACTGCATAAAGGGCAGAATTATCATCGGTTAGAGTGAATTCGATATTAGCCCAACATTTTACAAGGAAAAAACCATCACGAGGTCCTGCAGCAAATAATTCACCGAGCACCGGTGGATATTTCTCTGCTATATCCTCCAATTTGAAAGTCTGCAAATAACTAAATAAATAAGCGACCTGCAAAGAAAAAAAAAGGAAAAATGTCTCTCAAATTTTGATACATCAATTATCAGTAAAACAGACAAAACAGATTACAATTTTACTAACTGTAACTTTCTAAGATTATCATTTATGATAAGCAAGATTTTCAAATTTTAAATTTTTTTTTTACACACAAATCTTTCAATCTTTATCATTTTATCGTTACTTTAATCATAATACTGTCATAATGCTTTTCGGATGAAAGTAGCAATTGCTGGTTGGGAAGTTGAAAGCGAAAAGAATATATCACATCGAAAGGGAACAAAAGAATTATCGACTTGTTGTGAAAATAATTTAAAATAAAAACAGAAAAAAAAAACAAAATAGAACAAAACAACAGTATGATTAAAGTAACGGTAAAATGATAAAGGTTGAAAAATTTGTGTGTAGCAAAAATAATTGAAAATTTAAAAATCTTGCTTATCATAAATGATAATCTTAGAAAGTTACAGTTAGTAAAATCGTAATCTGTTTTGTTAACTTTCAATAAAGTCATTCCACTTTGTTTTCTTCATCTGCTAGGTAAATTAGAATGAGAATCTAAACAAAAAAAAAAATTTCAAACCTTAATTGACACATAATTGAATGAACTAAAAAAATCTGAATTTTATCAAATTTACTGGCATTACAGCAATGATATTGGAAAGAGAAAGTGATGAGTAATGTAGGGATTACAAATTTTGCGAGAAAATTTGTTTATAAGGAAAGTTTGAAATAAATATACTGCAAGATATTGATGACTTAGTAACAATATATATGCGGAAGACAGAATGAATGACTTTGAAGTAATTTCAGAATGCTTAAAGTAATTGTTTGAAATGTAAAAATACTGCAAAATGTTATTGAATTCATCTCATAAAATCTCAATCTTGAAACTTTTTGAATTTTCTTCAATATGATAAGCTATAAAATGTCATATTGCTTCAATTAATATTCAGTCTTGAAAATATTACCTCAAGTGGTTCATCGGCAAATTTCGGTATTCGCACGAGATCAACCCGTGAAGCAACGTTATTTGGAATGGGTTCAACATAAGCTGTAAAACCGCACAAAGTAAGCATTGAGGAAGCAATAGCACGATCATCGACAGGTGCCACAGGTGATAATTTTTCAACTGGTGACTGTCCATTCAATGATACTCGACCATTGTTGTAGCCATTCATTCTAAAAATTTCACTGATTTCAATAATTTGACATATACATTCATACAAATCTATTTCATACAAAATATATTCATACAAAATTAAAATGTCTCAAGAATTTTTATTGGTTTTGGTATGAGACGAAATACTTTTGAAATCAAATATTAATTATTAAAAGCGTAAAATATGCCAATTTCACGTATGTCTAATTTATTTAATATTGCAAATAAAATTTACTCGACGATGCGCTGATAAGCTTTGAGATCGTCTTGAGCTGAAAATGCGGTCTGTGTTGAAGTTGGAGCTGGAAAACCTGCGGGCCATACTGTTGGATAAAGCGCCCGAGGTAGCACATTTTGTTTACTCATCGCCAACATCGATAAATTATTTAACGCGGTTGACATCGGTTTTTCTTTTTCAGTACTTGTGCCGGGGACAGTTGCACTAACAGCAGCTGACGGAGATGCTTCCGCTGACTTAAAAGTTATCAAATTATATCAATTTAAGGCTATCATGAATTTGTATTAACTTCAGATTTCTCATTTCACTATATTTTATTTAGAATTTTGGAAACAAGTTAATGAGCATCAATATGTATTCAAATATCGATTAAATAGTGCATTTAGCTGAAATCTAAAAATCTAAAGTTAAAATTCAACTAAATGCATGTAACCTTAAGCTTAGCTTGAGTTTCACGAGCTTTCTTCCGAGCAAGAACTTGGATGTGTGATGAAACTTGCTTTCGTGTTCTCGTTTTGCCACATCTTATTTTAATATATCGAGCTATTAATTCATTTCGACCTGTAATTTTTAAAAGTTTAAAGAGTGAATCAGTTGGTGTAGAATTAAATTTTATATTCATCAAATGAATTCTATATTAATCCAATGACTTCAATCAGGTTTTACATTGATTATATGATTCGGATAAATTTTATACTAATCTAACGATTAATCAAATCTCACATTGATCAAAGGATTTTAATCAAATTTTATATTGAAAAAACCAATTTCAAATCAAATTCTATATTGAATGAATAATTTTACATTTCTATTTTATATTGCCTATATAAAATGTGAAAATATCACAACGAACTGCACAAACACACTTCAAAAATTTCAACCACTGAAAAGTGAATTGAACTTAGTGTCAACATAAAAAAGCTACTTAATTTCTTTTTTTTCTTTCAAATATTCTAATACAGGTATGATTCATCATCATCATCACAAAAATCTTATCATTAAATAATTTATTGGTACGTATCTCTTCGAAACTCATAAAAATCATTTACTCAATCGATCATTGCTCAACTATTAACATTCTTGTTGAAATTTTAAAATTAAATTATCTATTTACATATAATAATTTATGTTGCAAAATGCACTAATTTTGCATAAATGTATTAGATTAATACATATTGATAGGTCATATATTAATGCATGCAAATTTTGAATATTAAAATATCGGAATAGTGTGTTTATCCGGCTGTTCTCTTCGTTACAAGGTCATTTGATCCAGTAGATTGTGTCCAATGATGCATGAATGTTTGCATTGGCTTTAGTGAATTATTGGCCAAAACGACACATTTTCCAGATAGTTCTGCAGGAAAGGACTGTGGTCATCTCAAGGACATTCATCATTAGCATACAAAGAATGGCTATTTTCTCGTTTTCTCTTTTTTTTTCTTACTTCCATCTGCTTTCTCTCCATAAACATACAAACAAATTTTATTCAATCGTAAAATATAGCATGAAAAATTTCTACTATTTAATGAAATTCAGAAAATTTAAAATTTTAAAAATTTACAATTTAAAGGATATGTCATTCATTATCTGCTCGTTCGATTGAAACGTATAATTTGAATTCATTCGATAAAAGAAACCGGATTATTAATTGTATTGTTTTTTTTTTGAACATTTATAATTCAAAGAACTGTAATTAATAATTATTTTATTCCTGACTCTTTTGCCAATCTTTTTTTTTTCTCTTTGTTAATTTCCATTTCATTGAATTGTTTCATCAAAATGTTTAACAGTCACTATTACTTCTTAATAACTTTTAATTGTTAGATTTTTTTAAGAAAAAAAAGTAAAGTTAAAGAAAAAAAATTAAAATGAATAATTGGAAAGAAACAAAATCCCATATTCTGTTTCCGTTTTCCGTTCTTACCTTTATTTCTTCTTTTTTGTTGAAAATGACAACAAAATGATACAGATGATGGTAATAAAATATGAAAATTTTTGTTGCGTGTTGCTATTCTAACAAAAGCTGGTTTTATTTTAAAGATGGAAAAAATGGATGATTTTTCGTTGTTGAAAAAAAAAACGAAAAATTATTTCAACAGAAAATGGAAGGAAACCTTTCCTCGTGTACTTTGAAAAAAAAAAAGGAGAAAGAAAGAAATTAATTTCAATTTGGTGGAAAAAAAAGTTGTGAAAAAGGATTGAAAGTAAATTAACAATAAACCACAATATTCCATTCTTTTTCTTTTTTCATAATTCATTGATTCATGAAATTTAATTATGTAAAGAATAGAAATGATTTCAAATTTTAGTTCAAAAATCAACCAAACTTTTGTGGATGGATAAATAATAGAACGATAATAATAACTTTTCGGGAAATTTTTTACTGCAATATATGATTTGCATATATGAATAATGTCTTAGAAATCCTAAAGAAGAAAAGTTTAAATTGGAATTTTGTGTACTGAAATATCTTCGATTTTGAACTTTGAATCTTAAGATTAATATTGCTTGTCTTTTAGAAAGCTTTTTCAAATAATATATTAAATATTCAAACAAACTTAGAAAAGAATCTGAATAATATTTATTTGCTCCATTTTTTTTTGGCCAATGTTAATTGTAATTTTCAAATTAAAACTGATTGAATTTATTCATTGCTAAATGGATAAAAGATGAAAAACTTATAAATCGAACCATTCAGGCTATAAAATAACAAATAGCATTTACCGTAATCTTTATATTCTTTCCAAATATAAACTTAATTATAGGTTATAAACGATTATAAAATTCCATGCATATTTCTTTCCAAAAAAAAATTTCTTTCTTAAAAAGCATCAAATCTTTGCACGAAAAAATTATTGAAGGCATTAAACAAATGAAGTAAAATCTCGTAATAATAGCAATTTTTGTTATATCACGAAAAATTAAAAAATGAAATCAAATTCTTTAATTAAATTTGCTTTTTAATTAGTTCCGATTTCTTTTAGCCTCTCTCAATTTCTTTTCTTTTTTTTTCATTTCTAAAATAAAAGTGAGAAATGATTAAAACAAAAAAAAAAAAAATTGATAATTTTACCGGAAGAACTGATGAAGAGAGAGAGAGAGAGAGAAAGAGGGAGAGAGAAAAAGGGTTGAAGGATGAGCAGATGTGCTATAATAATATACTGCAGGTGATAGTACCGGAATAATAAAGTCCCTCAAAAGTATGCAAATATATAAATATACCGAAGGAAGGATATATTTGGAGGAGAAAATTCACTGAGGTTGTTAGTTAGGGAGCATATAAGAGGATGAAAAGAAAAGGAGATGGCTCGTCCACAAACATCTGCCCCCTTTCCGATGACCGGCCATCGTCTTGTGGACAATCAAATGTCACCACATCAATTGATGGATCGACATGCAAGCTAAATAGCAAATAAATGTCGGAGAACAGCATCAAATGAATGTGGAAATTAATAAATGAAAATGAGAGGGGGAAAAAAAGAAAATACGAATAGTTTAGTTTAGTGGATTGAAAAAAAAAAAAGCAAGGTCAAGTGGAGTTACACATGTATGTTTGCATTTTTTTTTCCATAAATAAAATTACAAAATAGTTGTATTTCTATAATACATTATTAATTCGATAAATAAGAAATATTGAAAATTGTGATGTGTTGTTTGATAAATAAACAAAATGACCTATTTAATTTACTTGCAAATATCTACATTTCCATCAAAATACCCTTTGTTCAGCATTTTGCGCACAATAAATGAAATGACTTCACAAAAGATATGGGACAACAAATGAATTTTGTATTATTTCATACGTATGTTTCATTAAAAATCTGGCAAAACGTTGGTTGACATTTTTTATTTGCCAAATTAAGAGTTAAATCATAGTATGGAATATTGGAAATTTAATAAAATTTACGCTTACCATACATTTTTCCCTCATCGCTAAGTATAATTTTCCGTCGACCACATGGTGGATAAATTTGTAACGCTTCTTGAAATGCCTTAAATTTTATTTTAAAATAAGGGAATGCATTTAAAAAAATAATAAATAACAATTTTAATTATTATTCATTTATAAGCTATAGCATATAAATAATTGGAAGTATTAGAAAAGGATGCTAAAGTAGTACCGTACCTGGTCAATATCAGGTGACCAAACGCCTTCAGCATCAGCAGATAGATCAGTAGCTGAGGAACTGGCTTGTGCTGGCTCGCCAATATTTGCCTGGTCACCGGCGGTAGGAGATAACTGAAACGATAAATTCTCAATTATTCCATTCATCTTGTAAAAAATTCAAATTCATATGACACTCATATACCGCTCAGCATTATGCTTCTCTCTTTGGAAATAATAAATTTATTATAAATCAAAAAATTTTAAATAAACAAAAATTAGGAACATATGGGGTCAAAAATCATGAAACCAAATAAATAGTTGTTTTAGTTTGTGGATCAGAAAGAATTTACAAATAGAAAACTTTGATTAGAATTGCTTAATTTAATAAAATCATGAAAGATAAAGGCTCATTTTTGAAAAATTTACTTGAAAAAAAAATATGGGATATTTCAGATATTTTACAGCTGTCCATCAGATAGATATTACTTCCATATTTATTGTGTAAAATTTGAATTTCAATATGAGTAATTTTAACTATATTAGCAACAATTACTATCAATAAAATCTACGAAGTAATAGAGCAAAATAAAAGTTACGAAACGTATTGAATTAAAAGATCAAAACACCAAAATGCAATTGAAAATTTTAAATTTATTTGGAAGTTATGTTAAATAAATATGAATAATTAAACGAATTTGCAAGTTACACTCAAAATTTACCTGATTAATAATAGATTGTCCGTTCATTTGCCAAATGTTTGGTTTTTGATCTAAAGGTGAACCCGTTGATCTGGAAAGTAAAGTGTAAGAGCAAATTGTATGATAGATGTAAGCAATTATGAGTTAATGAATCAAAATGATTGGCATCATTTCTTTTGTATTTCAAATATTTGATTATAATTTAGGCGTAATTATTGAATTTAAACCATTTGAAATCATTTATTGGAATTGTTTTATGAATTTTACTAGACTGATTGTTTTTGTTCTGAGGATCTAAAAAAAAAAGTGAAATATACCTGTTTGAAGCGATATCATCGTTAGATGAAGCGGCTGATGAGAGAATATGTCGTTGGGCACCGAGCACTTCTTCCTGGTTCATCTGCAAATATCACTTTTCTTTGTGACTATTCATTTTACCGTCTTCAATCGTATTTATTAAGCTTGTTTAATAAGTTCATTAACTTTAACTGAAATTGTGACTAATCCAATGAAAATTATGGAAAATAAAATTAAATAAAAATTCATCGCTGGAAAATTAGCAAAGAATATTGTCCAGAATAATTCACAAGATAATCCTGCATATCTATTAAGCAAAAAAAAAAATATTTCGATTTCAAAAATCTCTGAATTTTAGTTGAATAATTTTAATCACATCAGGAATAGTAAACAAATTCAAGCATTGATGGAAGGTTAGAAATAGACGGAAAATAAAAGATAAAAATTCAAATTTAAATTTGCTAGAAATCACTCCATGTAAAGACAAATTACAAATTTCATATCCTATGCGGCAGATTACAAGATAATAGCTCAGAAGAATTAATTATTATTCCGATTAATACTCTATGTGCTCTTCAATTATTGAATTTATTTTCAGTTAAAATTTGTTAATCAGTTAGCGGAATAGCATAAACGGTTAAATAACTGATATGTTGCGCTTTTTCCTGAAAGATTCATGCAATATTTATACTGAATAAATCAACTATCTGATTATTTTAAATTAATCCATTAATATTTCAAATTTCTTAAGCCATGCATTTTTTTAAAAACATATTTGTGAAATTTAAACAAACAATACATTAAACTTCCAAAATTTTAATATTTATTATAAATCTTGCAGACATATTAAGTGTGCAACAAATTTCTGATCCAAGTTTCCTTGAAATTTGCAACTAGCATGTTATTAAATTTATAATCGTTTACTGAAAAATAAGTTAATAATATCATTTCATTTCACTTCCTAAAATTTCAAATTTGCTCTCAACCAGGATCGCATCACTTTAAAATATTAGTAATACTTGGAATGATAAAACATTCCTGCATTACAAAATAAGCAATAATTTTAAAAAAATTTAGTTTAAATAAATAAGCAATAATTTAATTAAATGATAGATGAATTAAGCATGAAATAGCTGATATTGTTGTACAATACAATTTTAAAATTACTATTTTCATTGAAATCTTCTTTGTTAGTGGAATTGCTGTGAATGAATTTGATTTTTCAAAATATGAATCTTTGATGATTTTAACGATACAGTATGTATCATATCATATTTCCCCTTTATATACTCAGAACTAGTCCCTCTTAGCAAAGTATCTTACTTTTGCATATATTTTTGCAAAAATTGTTTTTTTCTTTAAAAAAAAGTTTAATTCAAATTTTTGAAATATATACTTTAGTAGTGGAGATTAACATTTGTTAGTGATTGTCAATTCTCAATAAAATATTTAATCAAATTTTAGTATTCATTAATATTTCTGTATCATCGAATGATAACTGTAACAACTACTGTATTTGTTATTCTCGTTTAACATTTTACTATTATTGTTACTGTTCTCTTTTTAATTATTATTACTTTTTTCATTTCATCATCCTTTAATTTTTTGCCGCTGTTCTAAATTAGCTGCTTATTTTGTATTGCAAAAAAAAAGGAAAAAAAAATGCAAAGCCAAAATAGTCATCTATGTTAATTTTTTTCTTTCTTCCATCTTATCATTTTGTTTATCTCTTCGTTTCTCTCAGGTCACTATCATTTTGTGATTGGAGAGATATTTTGATTAATGCATTTTCTATCACTATATTATCAGCACTGCCATTAATTTCCTCCTTTCATTGTGCTTATGAGCAATCAGCGAATGATTTTTGCAGACGATTTAAATGTGATGACTGACGATGCTATAAATTTGATGATACGCAATCAGGTGAAGGACATTTCGGGACTACAATCACAATCACAGCAATGATAAGTCGACAGAGCAATGAGATTGTTGTAATGGAAATAATTTATAATGGTTCTAAAGATAAAGCAAAAATCATGATAATAATAGTAATAGTATTTTAGCATGAATTATAATAATGATAATGAGTGATATCAGGTAGTGATAACATGATAATATATGATAAGATGCAAATGCAGCTAATAATTGTAATTTTCTTCTTACCGTGTGTCTACCTGTCTGCGTGTATGTGTGTATGTGTGTGTATGTGTATGTGTGTATGTGTTTATGTGTATATATGTGTATGTGTATATATATGTTACCTTTTCATATATACATATTATATATATATATATATATACCCTCATCACGTATGATACGCTCTCTCATGTCAATTTCATCTTCAACAATCATATTCACCAATTCAATCAACAATTTTACGTTGCGTCCCGTTTCCATCCTTCTTCACTCTTTCTCTCTTCCCCTCTCTCTCTCTCTCTCTCTCTCTCTCTTCATTTTGTGAGAGACATTGAAGGAGGAAATTAGAATTGAACCGAATGAGTTGTTAGTGGGCTTTTTTTTTTTTTAGATAATAATTATCAATAATGATGACAAGCAGACAGGTTAGCGGTGAGGAACAGAGACGTTTTAGAGCACAAAGGTGCGCTTGCTGATTTTAATGGCCGTGATGGTTTTGATGGTTTTTGCCAGCGTGCTGATTCATCTTTTTCATAAACGTCCCACAACGGGGTATGAGAGATCTTGTTTTTCGAAATACTCCTCCCTCTCTCTCTCTCTCTCTCCCTCTCTCTCTCTCTCTCCCTTCTCTCTCTCTCCTGTTGTTGCTCAAAATTTCATCTCACTTTAAAAAAAAAAACGAAAAAACGAAAAAAAAAAAACTTGTTGTGTTGGGTCTATTATGCCATCATCATCATCATTATTTTGAGTTATTTCAAATCGATGAACAGGAAGAATTTGTAATTAAAAATTGAATGAAAATTTGATGAAATAAACCTTACTTTTTAGCAAAATAAATAAATATTCTTTCCTTTAAAAACCACTCCTACATTGAATTAGATTTTTTACGTTGAATTTCTTTTTTTTTTTAATTACATTTATTTAATTTTTTATTTTGTTCACATAATTTTTTTTTTGGTTTAAAATTTATATAGAACAATTATTTTTAAATTATTCACGAAAAAAAAAAACAGTAATATTTTTCAAAAATTTCATCCTATTTATTATCAAAAAAAAAAAAAGAGAAAATGCTTATGTGGAAGTAAAAAAAAAAAATATGGTTTAACATCGAATGTTTAATATTACACTATGATAAAATATATTTAGCATTTCAAAAAAGTGCAAAAATTATAATTACTATTGTTGAAATTTCAACTTTCTCCGAAATATTTCTTTATAAGCTAAACTCGAGAATCATTGAAAAACAAGTATTTCGAATTTTCAACCAATTATCAATGTTGCAATTTTGCATTTTAACAGTTGTTCGGTGATCTCTTTCAGACTTATCGTTCATTATCGTCAATGATTGTAAATCACAGCTTACAGATTTTTGTTTTAGAACTATATTATTTATATAATCATTTTTATAATTATTGAAATTATCAATGTTATCATTATCGCATAATGAATCAATATCGAATTATCTCCAAGAAAAGCATAAAAAATAAGAAAGTACCATTAATAATTGTAAATAATTTAAATTATTATGTTCTTTTTCATTATTTAAATTCTTTTTATCGGAAATATTTGAAAGCATAAAGATGCTAAGCTATTTGTTAAGCGCCATTAAATCAAAATAATTCTTTCATTCTAACACCTCAAATATCGTTATTAATTAGAATTAATTGAATTTACAGTGAGGCTAAAATTTTGATCTCTCTATTTTCTTCTTTTAGTTTCTCTCATTCATTGCAAAAATTTACGATATTCAACAGTTCAGGAAACATTTTCTGAATCAGAATTTTAGCATATCATTAATCAATTCATAAAGTAACATTCGAAAGAGTTAATGATTTCATTAATTGCAAAGTTATTATATAATTAAATTCAAAATTTTACAATTTTTTACAATTATTCAACAAATTAAATTGCTTATTTTTAAGTATGGCTAATTTATATCTATTATTTGTGAATTTATTTAGCAACATTTTTTTTTTTTTGTGTAAGGTAATAACATCTGGTGGGAACTTAGATTATCTTTGTATAATTCAGAAAACAATTTTTCATCGATGATCATCGGGTTGCATTGAAATGCAAATAAACCGATCATTTGAACCAACCTATTTTAGTGGTTAAGTAAACAGTCCTCACACTATACAATACCCATTCTACATTTACACACTAAACTTACAGTGTTAGTTTAAATGCTAACTTAAGCAACTTTTGCTTCCAAACAGTATACTGAAAAATATTAATGCCATTTTGAAGTTATTAAAAGATGATACTAAACGATCTGTTCAAAGAGTAAATTAATACATTGCATCAAATAATCTCTTTCACCGGGAAAATACATCAACGTGATATCATGTAAATATTTAAATAAGTACTCAGATCCTCTTCGAAGATCAAACCTTCTTATGTAAGTAAACAAAAATGAGAAAAGAAGATGAAATTTCGAATTTTGCATTAAATTTATAATATTGATTGTCCAATTTCTTTTCAAATGCTCTAAAATTGACCATAAAAGTTTCTTTTATTCTCTATTAATTTATTTTTGTTCAATTTAATACAGTTTAAATTAATTAAATTTTCCTTCATTCTCTTTTTTCATGTATTATCATAGACTGCTCAAGTATTTTCTTTCACAGAATAATCAAATCGTTAATTATGAGGATCATCTATCAATTGGAAAAGTTAAAAATTAATTCAACATTTTCAAATTACTTTCATATAAAAACAGAAAACAAAAAAACAAATTGCTTTCCTTATTCACAAAAATTACAATTTTTCAATATTTTAATGTAACATTTCTCACAAATGATGACGCATTTATGAGCAGGAATTCATCTTTCTTGCCATTTTCCTTTTTTCTTTCTCTTTTTCTTTTTTCCTTTTTTATTTTACAAAATCTTATAAATGCAAATTGACAAAGGTAACTTTTTTCATTCCTTCCAATATTCCATCTGTCTGCAGTGAAATAGAAATTTCGAAAGAGCATCTGTTTAATTAATAACAAATTATCATAGTTCTGCTTCCCCCTCATAATAAATACTCTTTTCCTTAAATTTTCAAAGGTGTAATAATTTGAACATTGTAATTTATGAAGAAGAGACGACGTCTATATATTGCTACACCGATACACACATACACACACATACACACACACATACACACA
>UPTC01001156.1:9428-19584 GCA_900537255.1 Acanthocheilonema viteae
GAGCAACGATGCGATAGGACGTGAAATACGCAGTAGAGCTGATGAGAGACGGAACAGTACGTGTATTTTGCGGGATGGACGATGCGGAATATGTGTGAGCCGACCGAGGCTCAGTGGATTCAAATGCTGGATTCATATAGGATGCAGTCATTTGTGCATTTGGTTTAGGTTTGTGCTTTAATTTTTCCTTTCATCCCAAACTTTTTTGTGCTCTTCAGGTTTCCGAATTCGGCTTTTCAATTTACTTATCAAAGTGCTTTCATGCATTTTGTATTGCATGCGAGTCGTTAATGACAACGGGCACCTTCCACGTTACATCAAGCCAAATTATTATGCTCCCGGAGAAATTAAGTAGTAAGCGTCTTTTCATCTCAATTTAAAATTGCAAGTGATTAAATCCTAACCACATTTCAATTAAATTTGACTTTACTTGAAAGGGACTTTAATTTTTACGAACAAATTACTTCGTAAAAGACGTTATAATATGCCAGATGATCTGTACTTGTATCAACGATGAACTGTGATGGAAGCTCATTGCTTAGATTAAATGAAAATACTTGCATCAATTTTCTAGCTCAGAAGGATTTGAAGAGATACGAAGGGACAGGCTTCAAATACTTCTCCTCCATTATTGAGTGCGTTGACGCATTCAGATTTCGTGTTATGAATTTCTCTGAAGATGAAGCTGAGAGGATGTGCGACAGTGTAAAGAAAAACTGCAGAGCCAAGTTCATTCTCTTGAACAAAATTCTGCAATAGTTGACTTTAACTTTATCTATAATTTCCGAAAACTTAGCTCCAATATCTTTGCATCCAACAAACTTCTATCGGGACCAATGTTAAACATTAACATTCTTGACGACATACCACTCATATCAACCGGTTCTCATTTTTAAGCATACTTCTTCTTTATAATGCAATGACATCAATTATACTTCTCTTTCATCTTCTGCACTTTCCCAACTTCGATTTCGGTCCAAAAAGAATGAACAAAATGTGTCTGCAATAAATAATCATTTTTATTCAGCCTTTTTTCCCGTTCTTTAGCAATTCTGTTGCAAAAGAGATGCCAGTTAGTGTTGCATTTGGTTTGCATGTGCATTGCAAACAGATCAGATGTCGAACTTGCAGAACAATTTCATTTCAGCCAATATCTAATATGGGTTGATCGAAAATTTTCGATTTGGATCTGTCAAGTGATTGTTGCATTTTTAAGCATACTGCAAACGATCATCATATTTTTCCTGAGTTACAAAGTAAGTTACTAGGCTATTGCTAGTAAAAGCTTCTCTTTTATGGCATAGTGTAAAGTTAGCACTTCTGCCTGATGAATGAATAGCTTTTCTTTCAGGGTAGCACATTTCGAGTTGTTTTGAAATTGCATTTTCTACTCGAATTAATAACGAGCATGCCATTAATTGCTACGGTAAGCATCGCTGTCTCATTTTTTTCACTTCTGGATTCATAACTATTTAAATCAGTAATAAGCCCAGTGATTGCTATGAAACATTCAACTCTCCCAACTCACCAAAAAGTATATTTTTAGATATTCGTACCACTCGGGCGAAAACTTTATGTGCCAATATTTCTGAATTGCTGGCTCGCTAAAGATGCTCTACAAGCAATTATGGTAAGTCAGTCATTCACGTGCGTCTACTAAACTTTATTGAAGCTGATCCTTGGATTATATGCCACAGAGGTGGCAAATACGAGATAATTATGAATTACTCAGCTACATTTTTACCTCTTCAGCGACCTCACTTCCACTGCTTACATAGCATAATGCAGTTTCGTAAATCTGCAATTACGTGCCTACAGCCATTATTCAAGCCCAAATGACTATGTATCGAGATTTTGCATATCGATAAACTGTCCTGGTTCCAGTGATCGTATAGTCGTGACTTTCCGAGACGTAACTTTGTCTGGTAAACGAGCTGGAAACCAAAAACACAAATATTCAATTTTTTAGCATGATTCAAATCGGATTTCAACTTCAGTAGGACGGTCAGCTTTGGTTCGCCAAATGGTTATTTTATTTTCCACCTTACTGTGTTTGGTATTCATGGGCACATGTGGCATTGAACATTTACAGCGATCTGGTGAACGACAGTTTGATCTTTTCACTTCATTTTACTTCGTTATGGTCACTTTCTCCACTGTCGGTTAGTTGCACACATAAGTAATTCATGAATTTTGGTGACTTTCAGCATTCGGACAGAGACACGAAGTCGTGGTGCTGCTGGTCAGCAGAACCGCTTGCACCTGTGACCTTCTCATGTCATCTGTTTTTCCATCATTTGCAGGTTACGGTGATTACTATCCGGAAACATGGATGTCCAAACTTTTCGTTGTTGTTCTTATATGCATTGCGTTTGCTATACTTCCCAAACAGGTATCCTTAGTTGAATGACCGACCATAAGAAACCACAAATGCAGTCTTCGATCGAAAATTAACCACCGTAGGCGTAAGAGACGATAATGGAAAATATAAGGATGATTTTTTGAACTACAAATATGTGAGAGAATTTAAGATCGAAGCACTTGGCCAAACATACGTGGAACGGCAGAAAGCAGGTGGTGAATATACCGAAAATTGGGCCAGTAATGAGAAGCATGTGGTTGTGACGGTGACACACCTGGAGGCTCAATTTGTCCGAGATTTCCTCAGTGAATTCTATGCCTATCCTGAACATCAGGTACACTTATTAAGAAAATGCAACGCCGAGTTGTTTTCAAACTTTTCATCGTCTCTGGCAATGTTTAGTTAAACTAATGGACAAAAACACTATGACATGCATTGAAAAGAACTGAAAACAATAATTTGCACTTGGAAATATGAAGAATTCAGATAGAAGGAGTGTTTTCAAATTTGCAAGGATTGAAGTAAATCTTCTAATAAGTTAATCAATCCATAGAATTATTTGGTAATCTTACTCTCACCATGTGAAATGGATGACCGGATGCGAATGCTTCTCAAAATACCAATGTGGTCTACCAGGGTATTGTATATCCGAGGTTCTGCTCTCAAGGATGACGACCTGGAAAGAGCAAAAATGGCTAATGCAAAGGCATGCTTTATCTTATCAGCAAGGCATATCTATCACAAAACGAAAGCGGTAATGATATTGATTTTATCCCGAAACACGGTAGTACTGCAATCTCAAACGCTCGACGGTATTCAATATCAGCAAGTTTTAGGATGAACACACAGTCTTACGGTCATGGGCAGTAAAAGATTTTGCTCCAAACGTTCCGCAATATGTACAGATTTTCCGTCCGGAAACAAAGTTGCACATAGAACACGCTGGTTGGTTACATTGTGGATTAGGAGTGCCAAAATTTGATTAAAAGTACTGTGAAGCTTAAAAGCAATAAGAAGCTAAGATTCGGTTCTCTTATTCCTTTCAGAATTTGTGGTTTGCGAAGATGAATTCAAATATTCTCTTCTGGCAAACAACTGCATCTGTCCGGGGATTTCAACATTCATCACACTTCTCATGCATACTTCTGGTGGAAAGTAAGCTTTTCAGCAGTATTGCAGTATACAAACTGCTCAAAACCGGCACGACCTTGATTAATGCCTTGCAGAGAAGGTCAGAAATCGACGGAAGCTTGGCACAAAGTTTACGGATTTCATTCTGGCAATGAAATTTATGATATTAAGATTGCAAACAGTCAATTGTTTAGTGGATATATTGGGAAATCGTTCATTTACGCGTCTTTTCATGCTTATCAAACGTTAGTTTATAACCGAAATTTCTTGAAAACAAGAAATCAGATAGCCGGTTTCAGAGGCTGCAAATAAAAAAACCCAGAAAAAATTTGTATCTTCTGCATTCCGACATTCTTACACCTTTCACATTTTGTGTGACTTATCATTCGGTTTTATATGACAATTTGACGTACCTTCTAAAAGATACTGTAGAAGGTGTCTAGCTGTATCTGTTAAGCCTGACCGCACTTTTGAAGATATGGAGTTAGCCTGATCGCAATCAAATCAGAAGGACCGTTTGAGAGAATCCGTCTCAATCCGGGTCAGCATTACTGCTTGAACTCTACAGACACTGCATATTACATGGCGCTGACTAATGAAGAACAAAAGACCAATTTGACTGCAACGATCACAAATATTGGTAAATTTCTTAATTTGTAGACCATGCCTGGTTAGTTCAACATTTGATTGACAACAGTCCTATACGTCAATTGCTACTTTTGGTAACTTCCATTTCTACACGCAGCTTTCCAAAATTTGTGAGAAGTTTTATAGGCATTTTAAATTAAATTAAGAGGAATAGCGCTGCTTCTTCGTGTTCAGTTGAACTTTCTGACCTTTTTTCGTCGCGATCAGACCTCTTATCTTTGCGTGACTTTTTGACTCAAAACACAGAAAGCGATTGAAGAAAGGGTTTTCAAAGAAAATGAAGCCAGGTTCTGCTATTCTTCACCTTGAGTTCTTATTCATTCTTTTTGGCATGCTTATGTTTTACAGAAAGATACAAAATATATCTGACTTTAGGAACCACGCTTGATCTACGTGAAATAGAAGAGAACGAGTTAAAAACGCGCAGTAGACGGAAACGACTTTCGCATGCTAAAAGAAATAATGTCGATGAGGTGTTGGTTAGCTGTGATTCCGATTTCATTCATTTCTGATCTCTTCGTTTCTAATATATTTATTTCAGCAGTTGCGGAGCATAAATGAATCATTTGATCGAGAATTTAGTATTGGCGAGGTGTTGGAAACAACCATTGAATCGGACGAATCTGACGTGGAATCACAGCTTTGCACAGTTTGTGCTTCTCAAGAGGAGTGTATTGTCGGAAAGTTTGTGAATCAAAAAATTATGTTTTGGGAGTTGCTCAGTAGTGCGAATCCTTCGAGATTGCAGAGATAGCAATGAAAGGGGGAAGGAAGAATTTTTTAAACAAATCCGAGTGGGACAACTTCTTTTGGGCTGATGTCTTTTTTGCAGTTTAAATGACTGTCACAAAAGCGCCAACTATGAATGAGTTTTTGAACTGAGTAAAGTCGAGATCTCTTTTCCTAAGGTTGGCCACAGCCGATCGTTACCTTCAATGCGGTAAATGGCTGAAAGAAAAGTGAATTTGCAGGACAGAGATAACGCATCCACCGCTGGCCTCGTACATTGGCAGTGGATTCACCATGTGTCACATACTTAAAGAGAAAAGACTGAATTGTTGTCTGGAAATTGCTTCTGTAAGTAAACATCATGTCAGCATCCCATGAAATAAAGATTGTTTCATGTGAACAGAAAATCGTGATGGCAATTTCATAGGACATGTGAAAAGATATTGTTGCTTTAGGCTTGTGAGCACTGTCTCTTCCGGACGGCGAAAGAGTATCACTGGAGTAATCCGGCAGTAATTGTAGCCGCTGATCGGACCTGTTTCGGTCTGTACAATTTGATTATACCTCTACGCGCTTATTATCGTCCTGCACACGAACTTCAACCTATCATATTTCTGCTTGAATTGCAGGAAACTGAAAGGCAATTGCATCACTTGTTTACATTGCCTTCAAAAATTGAAGACCGATGGCGTGCGTAATGGTGACAGTGCAATGGTTATTGTTATTTGTTTGAGGAAAGTAGTCTTTTAAGACTGCTGTTTGAGAGATTTGGGTCATTTTTCAGGCCGAATCCGTCGTTTTTAGATGTGATCGCATGGTTTCCTCTCGTCTATTGGATGCAGGGCAAAATATCAAAGTAGGTATTATCGCCACCCAAGGCCTCATAAAAGAGTGATCAGTGACAACACTTTGTTAACAGTAATTAGCACTGATCCATCAGCTTTTTTCAACGCTACTTATCTGGGCATATTAGATCCTCCGAAAGGCAGCGCAAGATCATTGTACACTACCTTCAACTTTCATTATAAAAACAAAAAGGAGTGTCATGACACTGAACAGATGGCGATTAAAAGTTAAAGGCATTTCAGCTTGGATAATCTTTTGAAGGCAGGCGTTTGTCTAGCGGACAGTGTAGTTGTTGTAAAGGAAGGTGCAACAGCGGTCGAGGAACATTTGGCTGATTGCACCACAATTATAACAGTACAGAAAATACACCGGTCAGTCAAAATACACCATCTTTTTTCGTTGAGATGATTTCATCTGTGTAGAAGTCTTCGAGGACAGCAAGAAGTAATAATGCGGGAAATTTTGGCTTCTTAACTGACCAATCTGGAAACTGCCAGCTAACATTACAAGTGTTCTTGTTTGGTGTGGACACTCGTTTTAGGATGTTTCCAAGACTACGTATCATCACGGAGCTTACTCATGCCAGCAATATGCGTTTCATGCAGTTCGATGCTGACGATCAGTACGCTCTTCAACAGTCCAAGTGTGAAAAGGTAAATTTCGCTATTTGCTTCCTGGAATGTTGCTTCAGTGTGTACACTTAGTTAAATCGTAGATCTCTTTGAATTAATTTCTCATCAGGCAATCGATATCACTTCTTATATCGATTGCTTATTAAATTATTCCACTTGCTCTCATCTGAGCTCTCATGTTTTCCAAACATCAGCGCATAACCAATATAGCACTTCTAGCTATGGTCTCGTTTTTAGATGCAGTCAGCTTTTTACCTCTCATTTTTCTTTATTAATTATATAATTGATAAGAACACGGTATTGATAGATCCGATTGTCAACGATATTTCTGTTTGGCAGGAGAATGTCAACAGTGAACGGCACTGTGAACAGCAGGAGAATGTTCAGAGAGACAACTCTGATTTTAAATTGCTAATTGCTGTTTTAGAAGGAACGGAAGCATGGATCGTCAATCCCATACATGTTTCGACTGCCATTTGCGCAAGGTGGTGTTTTCTCCGCAAATATGCTTGATCGTCTACTATACCAAGCACAAGTCAAAAATTACGTAGTGGATTTCATTCGATTACTGCTTGGCATTGACCAATCTGAAGGCTCGGGATATCTGACCAGCGTTAGCTTTTCACTGAAGTTTTATTTCAGTGGCGTTATTTCTCAGAGTACTTTTTGTACTTTCCTTTCAAATTTTCTTCAGTGGAATGTTTTATTTCTAATATTCTCAGTGACATTTTCAGTTCAAGATAACATCGGATGATCTCTGGATAGGAACGTATGGTCGACTCTATCAAAAGCTTTGTGCATCCGTTGCTGACATACCGATCGGAATATATCGAACGATGATAATGGATGATGAAGTCAATTTCTTTTTTTCCTTCAAGTCATCTCCCATCCCAACTTTTTATTCATCAGCTATTTTTCGACGAGTTTGAGTAATTACCGCTGTTGCTCAGGTGAAATTGAAAGTTGCAAAAGATGGTATGAAAGGGAGCAGAAGGACCAAAAAAATGAATATCTCCGATTTGGTGCATTGTAGAATGCAGAAATTGGGCATACCCATCGAAGATTATGGTTAAATTTTCTTCCTAATCAAATGGATTTGCTCTGTTCTATGATCTCAAAGAAGTACTTCTGGGATTCAACTTTGTATCTCAAAAAAATTCCAATTTCCAAAAATACTGATTTCTAGAACAAATAAATGACTTAATCTTTTCAAATGTTACAAATTTGCAGAATATGATGAGAAGTTGGGCACAATCTCCTATGTAATTATTAATCCGTCGTTTGACATTGTTCTTGAAGCTGGCGATATCGTGTTCGTTATTTCTATTTTTCAATAACTCTGAATCACCGGAAGTGATTAAATAAACTTTGAAAATAATGAATCAACAAAATTTGAACACCTTAATTGCAAGAGTAATGAGAAATAATTCATATTACAGATATGTTATAAAAGCACCAATAAGCGGAAATGTTGCCAACCATGGACGCACGAATCCGCGGCGAGGTCTACAGCGACAGAAATTCATTGCTCAAACGGCTCTGCTCAATATGGCATTGGAAGAGAGACCGAAGAGCAAAGAAGAAAGTTAATTTTCTGACCATTCAACACTCAGTTCGATTTATTGTGCCATCTTCCACTCTTTGTTTCATTTCTCGTAGAAGATTCATCAGAGGAACCCCATAAGAACTGATCGCTCTATCATTTTTGCAACTTCAACATGCATACTTTCGTTTTTCTTCCCTATTTCTGCTCACTCTCCTAAGTTTCTACGACTCAAAGTGAGTGCATTTCAAACAGTGTAAAATTTGTTTCATTGCATTTCATTATAAACTAACAAGACAGAAGGCTATAACTTATGCACAAAAAAGCCACTGTATTTTCCACAGATAACAAAACACGCAAGAACTTCGCGACCGTTTCCCTCCCATATCACTGAGTGGAACGTTTTCTCAATACACGAAGGTGTCGCAGATCCACTTGAATGTCCTCTCGTCACCAGGGAATAAACACAGAAGAGCAGTTGGTAATGATAAGTTTCTCTAACTAATATCCTTTGTCATTGTTCTGAACATAGAATGATCGTCTTCTGGAATTTTAATGAGTCAATTCTAGGATCTTTTAAATCTTTAATTAATCATATCCAAACGATCCATTGAATTTCTAAAATATCTCAAGACGACTCATTAAAATTCCAGAAAACATTATAGAAAAGTTTTTGCTAGCATACTTTACCTTTACACTTGATTGATTGATTGGAACATGATTTGCATATATTGAAATTAATAAAAATCATTGTCATGGAAGATATGCGGCCAGGAAGACATTGTAATCATGAAAGTACGCGGAAACCGGCGCAGCTTGTTCCTTCCACCTCTTTCATACTAATTAAAATATGAGCGGAAACGGACTGAATTACGATGCGCAATTGTCGATAGAATGGATGCAACGGTGTCGTCCTCTTTTCATGCTTTTTATTATTGCATATGCGCTGTTTGTAATGAATGTGCCGCGAATTTGGAAAGGAAGAAGAAGCCGAGTCTTAGCAATGATCATTTTTTATTGGAACGCCTTCAATGCCTTGGCGGATATTATCCTTCTTCTTGGCTTATTACCCGATTTCTTAACTTCTTTCCATGAAGGCTTCTACTCAAGTTTGTGTCTGAATGCTGGACTTTATAAGAACCCAAGGTCGGGCAAGGCAATACTCACATTTCACATCAGCAAAGTCTGGGAACTACTGGATACAGTACTCATCATTTTGGATGGACGTAAAACGAATCGTCTTCACGTGGCCCATCATATCGTCATCTCCACCTTGATGATTTACAGTTACCAGCACATTGGCGCCATGGCTCGTTGGATTGCCATCACCAATCTTGCTGCTCATGCTGCGCTTTACTTTTATCTGGCAGCTCAAAGTTGTGTCTGGAAACGTCGCACATGCAGCGCACGTGTAATCAGCGTGATCCAAATGGCACAATTCCCCATCTGCTTGTTTGGCCTCATCAAAATACGTCAATTTCTGAATGCCAAAAAGAAATGTGAGACAAACTACAATGGTGTAAGCATTCTAATCTACTCATCCTTTTTCCTTCTCTTCATTCGATTTTACATCAACAAATACGGAAAAGATTGCACCAGCAGAGAAGTCTTCAAAAGCGATTTAAAAGGTTCAGCAAACTTTTCATCTATTCTATCACATTCCTTTAATCTGCTCAGTGAAAGGCGGGGATGGCCAAAGTACGGAAACGTTTAAATCCCTGCGAGGATTGCCTTCTCACTCTTCCTACTTTCTGCCAATGACACTCCCGTCATTTGATTTGTCTCACCTTACCATCAGTGGACAAAGTAATTTACATGGCAATACAGCTTGGAAAGATCTGAGCGTCACAAACTTCCTCACATCTAAATTTCTCGCATTGATATGACGGCAAAAATGGAAAGTTGAATTTTGGGAAAAGATCGCTTGGAGTTAATTCTTAATCCATTTACTCATAGTATGTAAAAAGATGGAAACGCGGAAGGAAAGGCGTAAATGTCGTGCGTCATTGCAGGTACGCAAACATATCAAATATCACGTAAAGCTCCTTGTCAGTGTTCTGTGATCGCCGGAAAAGTAAGTCTTCGAAGCCTTAAATCGTATATTTGAATGGCACGATAGTGTTGTCACACACATATACACACACACGCGGATATCAAAGTGGGACGTTTTCCTTCCTCTCACATCGATTGTTTGTAACTTGACGTGAAGCATTACGGAAATCCCTCCACATTCTTTCTTCTTGAAAACCAAATCAATTAATCATT
>UPTC01001157.1:0-19531 GCA_900537255.1 Acanthocheilonema viteae
CACACACACACACACACACACACACACACACAGACACAACCATGGACCTCACAGCTCGTGAGCAGAAGTAGGAGTAAGGAAGGAGTAAGGAGTAGGAGCAACTGTGGTAGTATTAGTTGGGGGAAAGGTGGGAGGGGGGGCATTTCAGGTCTCTCGTCGTCTAACAACTATGAGAAGACCTGAAATGAGGAGATGGAAGAGAAAAGGGACCTGCTATGCTCGTCAGCACCGCTCCCTCCTCCCTCCCTTCCTTCCTTCAGAGCGCATAAATGAACTGACGGTATTACTATAAGCGCGCGCCTTCTTTGACCAGTTTTTACGCCATCTGCTCACCTCTGCTCTCCTAATACATCACACTATGCCAGGTCATCCTCTATCATAGACCTGCAACTGCTTATCTACTGACCGACTTCCATCAATCCTTCCTCTCCCACTCCTCCTCCTCTCCCTCCACTTTCACCTCCACCTCCACCTCAATCTTCACTTTCACCTTTATTCATCGCTTACAAAATTATATACCAATTTACTGCATTATTACTCATCATCATCATCATCATACCATCACAAATTAGTAACATATTATTTCTAATCTAATAAATTATATTTAAACAATTTTTAAACTAAATAAATATTCAATCAAGTATCGTTGTATTTTTTTTTTTTTTGATCACAAAAATTTCATTATTATTTGAAATTTGAAAATTTTTTCTAGCAACGATATAAGTACTATAGAGCATGTGAAACTATTTAATGAAAATAATAAATTGAAATGATCAAATAACACATATATCAGAACAATCTTCTTTCCAGTTATTTTAAAAGATTGATATTCTCATGAGAATGCAATAAGTTTGAAATTTTTCAAATGGGAAACTATACTTGAAGAAAATTGAAGATTATCTTAAGTAACTGTAATGATATTCCTGTTAAATAAGGCTAATTTTCTACCAGTTTTTCTTTTTTTTTTTTTATATCGAAAACAAACTCGTTCACGATCATTGAATTGACAGAATTCAACATCAAATATTAACTATCTTCTTGACAGTCAAGTAATTGACCTTACGTGTACAGATAATGTGATCCTTATCGTTATCCCCTACCACATATCACCACTATCATTCCATCACATCATATCAAGATTTAGCTATTTATTCTATCCAACCTATTCCTTTCAAATTCCTCAACATTTAAACCTGTTCTATTGAACGAAACAATCAAAGAATACATCATCTTACCCATGCACCCTTTAATTTAAAGTAAAAATCCGATCTGAATCCCATTCCCTGAAATTATTTTTCAAACTGATGAAACAATTCTATCAAAATTATCTGCAACCAATAAAACATCAACTAACTATGCTACATAAATACTTCAAACACGTTTTCATCACATTCATTCACCATTTCTAGCATCAATCATTCAACTCAACGTTCACAAACAATTGAACCAACAAATCCAAAAAACGAAACCAATAAATCCAAAAAAAATTTAGTACACGAACAGGAACACCTGTACATGTTGACTTCCCGGAACATTATTAAAAATGAACAGAATGGTTTATGGATCATTTAGTCATTTCCACCCTCCCTTTATTAAAATTATTACTGTTTCTGAAACAGCCAAGATTACTATTAGATTGCTACCAGAAGAAATGCACAAGAAATCTTGAAACTCACTGTAACAAACTGTATGAGTAAAACAAAAATGAAGAAATGATGAAATGAAAAGTAATGAAGGACTTGAAATGCAGATATTTATCTTCGTTTGGAAAAGGCGCAAAAAGAAGATCAGTTTTATTCAGGTAATTTTTGAGCAATAAAATACAGGTCGAACTGAAAAAAATACAACCAATAAAATTTCCATTACAATACACAGCTTATGAAATTCAGGTGCCTAATATACAAATGATAAAATCAAGGCATATAATGAAAACTGATCAAATGGAACTAGCTGACACTCCAAAATTCCTAAATATTTAAATCAAATGGTAACATTGGCGAACTCATAAAGTATCAAACATAAAATGCAAATATCAAGGAATCATACAAATGATGGAATGTATGTCATTGGCATAAAAATTGGAGAATTGAAAACAGTAGAGTTTAACATATACGCAGTAATCACAAGCAGTGATGAACATCAATATCGGAATAACACCGTAATCAAGAGAATTTTATTTGTAATGAAGTAAAATGAGACCAGTCGCATACGAGGAGTGCCTAAAATATACGGACTAACAAACACTGTAGGCCAACACATAGTGTTAAATTCAGTGACAGACAAGACAGATCATTCTCACAAATACAAAGCACTATATTATCAAAATACAGTACTAACAATAACTATGCGCAAAACAAAGTCTGATTTACAACAACCAGCTGAATTTTATTCACCGATGAAAGACAATATACAAAACAAGATAGTGAACAAAATAACCAATACTTATTTCCAAATACAATCTCTACTTTACATTTTACCCTCTTCATAAAATTTGAAAATTTGTAATTACTGAAATTCTTAGAATTTTAAAATTATAGAGAAATTGCTATCCAACTTTGGTGAATAATTAAATAATATCATTGAATGCCACTGGAAACAGAACAGACTTTACTCAATTGACATGTTTTTATTTGAAGAGAGCAGACGGATCAGAGGATAAAATCAGCTTTCTAACTTAACAGAAAAACATTTTACAGGGCGTTCAAATGTTAAGGAAAGACAAGCACATATAGATGTGCTGTTATAATGATACATGAAAATTCTAATTCAAGGAGCAAATTCGTAGGATGATGAGGTCAACAATAAAGATATAAAGCTACAATCAACCAAACCTTCACAGTTAATACGAAGATTAAGAAAATTATAACGAAACGAAACAAAAGTGAGCTAAATACAGTAAACAAATGATAAATGAAATTAAATAACCTTCTGAATTTTATAATAATTCCACTTTTTTAAGTTATAAATTCAATTCATACCATCATTTAAAGTTGATTACGTTTTCGTCTTTTCGATATCATATTTGCCTTGTTGAAATTAATTCCCAATAGTTATGTATTTGGCTATTTCCAGTTAACTGAATATCTATTTTTTTCAATAATTATCTTTTATTTTTCATTTCTTGTGAACCGAAATTTGGAAAAGAACAAACTAAATCTCAAAATTAACAAGTTTCAAAGGGTCAAAATATTCAAAGATGTAAAGTGAATTTAATTTCCTAAACATTTCCTTTGCTGTATTTATATAAATTATAAAATTTGTATAGATACAATGGACAGAATGTTTGACCAAGATGACTTGAAATCCGATTTCTTAAGTTATAAAATTAGAGAAAATAAGAATTCAATAATCATCATAGTGAAAAAATAACAACTCATGAAGCTCTTTCCAGAAAATCATAAACCATTCTAACGGACTGACTGTACCAAACGCGATTTTTTTGTTGCCGACTTTAGTTTAGCGCTTTTGTCGACTTTAAAACACCACCACAGACGGAGACTTTCGTCGCTAGATGCACTCATAACGTACTGTCCACATGGCGAAATCGTCATACCCAAAATGCGTTCAGTATGTCCAGTCAGTACCTTAATAATCTTCACGGTTAAAAAAACCAAAACTTATTACACAGCAGCAAAACATTCGTGTACAATATTTTTTTTTTTTGAATTTTATGTTTAGTTTCATACTCCACTTTTGATTTATAAGCTAGCAATTCATCGCTTGAAATAGGCTCAATCAAAAAACAAAAATCACAAAAAATTATTGAAATATAAACAATCACTTAAGGTCCAATACCTTAAGACAATTCATCGATGGATACTTCCATATTTTCAAATCATTTCCAGGATATCCATGACCACTAATTAACTCCTTATAATTCGGTGTAAATGCCAGGGCATTTACCTGAAAATATTTGATACGCACGAAATTAATAGATCTTTACACCAGGTTTATATGCGCCAAAGTTATAGACACCTGACTGTCAGTATCTTGACTGTGACTCAGTGTCCCACTGGCAAGATTCCAAAATTTAATCGTCCGATCAACGGTACCACCACCAGTTGCTAATGAATGTGCTTGATGAGGATTAAATGCAATCGCTTTCACTGATGCAAGATGATCGCTGAAATTGTACAGTGGTTCCTGAAAAAATCCTAATGAAAGTTTCTGAATGTTAGATATGACCCTTTAAAAAACGTATGATTTCCACGTAACAATAAATCAGCTGAATTGGATGTAGTATCGATATCGTATCGAGAAGAGATACTACTAGAAGAGAAATATGTAGTCACATTTGAATATCGGCTTTTTCAATCCGCTCTTAAAGTTGCCCGTTTTTAATACGAACCAATCGAATAACCTATTTTCAAAAATTATTAATTTGATAAGTTATCAAATGAAAAATGAACATTGCGAAGATTAAACAACTGAAAATCGCACCGGATCCTCAACTGTCAACATTGAAGGCTCCCAAATTTTAACCATATTATCACCTCCACCGCTAGCAAGATAGTGACCGTCACTACTCCACACAAGGCCACAAACTTCCTGTCCATGTCCCGGAAATGTTCTGTAATTTGATTTCACGTTTAACCGTCATTACACGTCTGTTCTAAGCGTGTTTTAATAGTCTAATACAAACAAGGTTAAACAAGATAATTGAATCTTCGTTACGAATAAAAAATTTCCCACAAATCAATATCCAACTACGAATTAACTACGACTGCAAACAATTCTTCTGAACTAAGCTCACAACGCTGGTTACTCTACGATTCATTTTCATTAAACAAAGAGTGAGAAAGCGGTTTAGGAAAATTTTGTTTATAAGCGATCATCAGCTTGAAAACTTCGTAATCATTCAACGCACGTTTGCCCATTACTGCGGCATATCAAAATTTGGTTTGTACATAAAAAATACACAGACGCGCATAACAACAATGAAGAAAATATTCGCACTACTTTGTATCGTCTAATTTATCTTTTACACTAATCGACTTATCGTAATGCATTAATTTCTGTACAAACCAAGTAATAAGTACAAATCACTTAGACACTTATCATAAGATATGGCAGTAATACGTCACGTTGTCAAACCTTTTACTTGGTCATCACTTGATCGCAAAGAAAAAATCCCATAATTTATAATTCATAAAAATTATTCACTGACATTTCTTAATGTAAAGTTAAGTGAACTTAAAACTTCCACTGTTTCGTTATTAATTGCTGTAAGCAATTCCCTGCATTCAATACACAGTTCTCGAAATTATATGTCAGATGCACATAGGCATTCTTTGAAATTAAAACAGCAATTACAATTCGTACGTGAAACACAATATATACATAGAACCATTTGGAAGAAAATTTTTATCATTACCAGTGAAATGAAAAAAACCAAACGAACCCAATTTGGAAATCCCGAACACGAACATCGTGATGATATATTCGTCCTGATCTGCATCCACTGAAAAAAAGAAGCTCCTTCCATAAAACTAAATTAAAAATTTTTGATTTAAGAGGAACATAAAAAAGTCGGAAAGGTTGGCTCCAAAAAAATAAGATAATCATTTTTTAGGAAATAAAACTACGTACAGTCAAATTCTAATATAAGGAGATAAATGAACTTCTATCCAAGATTAGAATGGCCGCCCATTACAAATGACTCTCACAAATCCTTTTCCCTTGAAACTTTTTCGAAAAGCCACTTAGAACTCACCAAAAAAAATGACAAAACTCACGCAGAAAGTACATGTTGACGCCAAGATAAGCATCCTACACGACTTATTTGACACTGCATTGTTCGTAGCAAAGAATTTTCTCGTGTAGGGTCAAATAACTGAAACATTTTTCTCAGACTGGCAACTTCTCCAATCCGTATTTTTGATAGAGTCACATTTTACAATACCTTATTCCATAGTGTAGATCAAAATAATCACCAAATATTTTAACATGTGACGACTAAAATATAAAGTAATTGCAAAAACTAAACAATACTGATTTCCATCAAGCGAGAATCAGTATCATTAACTAGTTTTTTCGAACTTATATATCCTCCAAGACACTAAATAAAAAGAAATGATTTAAAATATTAATCTTTTTATTTAAATAAACCTTAACATATCCATTTGAAAGCCCAACTGCCAAAATCGAGCTCTGTTCTGCCCACTGAACTGATGTGATATAATTTCCAGATTCTTCTGGTAATTCAAAGAGTGTCTATAAATAAAAGTGGTACATTTGAAATCAATCTTTCCACGAGGTAAATCTCAAAGAAAGATGAACAATCAGTAAAACACTATTTCAAGGTGAGTACTAAACAAACACGTATACGAATATATATTTACATAAATAGACCACAAATGCAAGCAACAAGCATAGTGTCCAATCGCCCACGGTGGTGCCAAAAATCACGTAGTATCTTATCACTTATCACCAGCTTTGAACACTGGCTAACAATTCTGTATTCGAATAAGACTAGGAATTCCTTTATAAAGTTAATGAAATTTAAATACGATAAACTTACAATAATCTCGCCAGTAGAAGCATTCCACAAATATAGAGCATAAGTTAAAGCGACAGCAATAATATTATCATAGCTCCAATGAATCACATTCATATCTAAAAATCACGATATTTATAATAAAAACTGAACTGATCAACTGATAACAACTATTACTGCTACGTATAAAATATTTTTCGACATTCTCTTCCTCACTCAAAAATAATCGCTAAAGTATTGAAATCAATAATTCTGCTTCTCCGATTTACGTAAGTAAAAATACAATCAACATAAAACTCGTGGGGTTGCATCACAATTAAGCCTAAAATTCAACTGAATGCTAACTGGCATCCAAAACAATTTTTTATAAGCTAATAACAAGAATCCTGCGCTATTTTTTTTGCATTCCCAGAAATGGGAAGAGATTTTCCAAAGAAGCACCGAAAAAATAAGAGCTACAGAAAAATATGTGAATAATCTATTCTTTAAAGAACAACACTATCAATAAAAAAACATGGAAATTGAGTCCAGTTAATACTGAAACATACAGTAATCATCCATAAAATTTGGTGCATCCAGGATGCGTTCAGGGCTATTAGTTATATAGCGTAATCCCTTGCCAACACTTCCAGATGGCCTCAGAGTGCTTGATGTGTAAAGTACTTTTGATTGATTCACGTAACCCAACGGTGGCAGTGGTGCTTGACCCTTTTTGTAACACAGAATTCTTTCATCATTGCTAGTATCCACGTCGTTTGCTGATTTAGCTAAAAGTATGCAAATGAACAATTAATTAAGACATAGATAAGATAAGAAAGCTTCAAAATAGAAATTAGTATCACTACATTAAGCTGTTGCATTTCAAACCAAATAACAATTGTCTTGAAAAAAGAAACGACCATCTACCAACAAATTTTAAAAAATGTTTTGAACTAAAAAGTCAACCAAACACACCGCGCATCATCTTTATCATATAAGCCTTTTCAGCTTTTGATGGGCTGGTTGGTGCAGACAATGACATATTTAAAAGTGAATCACTCTGCAATAAATAAAAGATAAGTTAACTGCAGCGAAATAAAACAAAACTATCTAACCAAAAATCAAAATATGACAGCAGCTCAATTTACCACCGCCAAAATAGGTCATGCATCATGAACTTCTACTCTCCATTAAACATTATAAATAGCCTATTATTGTTGTCAGGTATAAGTATAAAACATTCCTCTTGCCTCTTGGCTAGAACAACAAAGATTCTTCAAATCAGAATAAGTCTCCAATAAAACCAACAAGACTGCTTTATTTTAGATCATCAACCGACTCTCGTACTGATCAGAGATGCAGAATGGAAATTTTTATGAAGAGCTTAATACAATCGAAGATTGAAGTAAGGATCTAACAAGTCATTAAAAGTTATCAAAAAAAGCACAATCAACACATTAAACAGTTGAAACAAACCTCAGAGTTATGACTAACAAGGCAATGATTCGCAAATTCAAACTGTGTTTCACTTCGATTCGGTATAAACCGATCACCACCACCAACACCGCTATAATTTGGATTTCTGGATGGTGTAAGCTCACGCTTCTTTAAGCCACCTTTTGATTTGTTAAATGAAACACTTGAATTATGACTTGGAGTTTTCAGCGATATCGAACGATTTTCTCTGAAAGCGAGACAATAGAATTTAAGTTTTGATATCATATTTTATAGAATTTATAATACTACAAAATTTTATTCCGACTTAGTGAACATATGATCTCTGATTCAAAGCACCTGGTTAAATTAGTTTCTCAAACGCAAAAAATAATAGTTCTATACTTTGATAATCGACATTATAGCACCTTTTTCAGGAAGCTTAAATATGGTCTTCAATTCAGATCCAGTAGGATAATTATTTGAGGTCACGCTGCATGAAACTAATGCAGATTCTTAATGATTTCTAACAAATCATTATCTGTTCATTTCATATCCGTTAAAACCAATCAACTAAAGAAAGAAGTAAATGACTTACTTCTTGACACTTTTTGGAGTTTTACTGTTATTTGTTCGTGAATTATCATTTTGGTGACGACATGGTGTCTTGTTAGTCGAATCGTTAAATATCATTTTGTTATGAAGATCAGTAGATTGCCTACAATATGTTAGTAAATCCCCTGAAAACAGTAACAATTTATCACGCTGTAATCATAATCATTTATGAAATTCTACACTAACATTCCTGAATTCAAAAATACCTAATCTTCGAATGAGTCAATTCTAACCATACAATCCCAAAAACCGTGAATATGTACCTTTGCTGTACATTTGAATAGTCATAATTTCACCGATTTCCTACAATTCAACCTTAGCAATGAAAATATAATCGTAAATTCAATGGTAAATTTAGTTATGGTATCTGCATCAACAGATAGGACTAAAATATTACTCATATTTCGATTGATTATTTAGCATCATACACTTTTGCATCAAAGAATTAAATAAGTAATTTTGCTTCTGACAAACAAAAATCAAGAGCTGATCAACTAATAAAAAGTTTTATTTCTACCAACAACAAGCCTAAATGTAGGCAATTGAACCATAAACAGATACCGGCGGCATTTCATGACAGCAACGAATTCAGATATAACATATGCATTCAAGCTAACATATCACGAGCAACAACAACTTGAGTTTATAATGAAGCTAAAGACGAATTGAAGTAGCCATTGAAATCAAGTTCATTAAAATTCATCGTCCAACTAGAATTCTCGGTAATTAAAAATCCAAAGCATAAAAGTACACTCAATTTATTTAACGTTGGTCTATAAATTTCAGCGCAGTTGTACACTCGCTTTTCATTTGTTATTAATCAATCGAACAGTTGAATTGCTCAATCCAGAGTAGTTTGAATACAACAAAAATTCTATGCTCAAACGGAATTGCAAGTTGAATGCTCATTTAAACAGAAATCAAAGTAATGTTGTGATGATGTGGGAGAAGAAGGGATAGAGCTATATGGCTGCTCGATGTAGAAAAGTAGCAAACAAGAAGTTTTAGTCAAGGAATTAGTACACAGAAATCTACCATTACTAAGATAACTTTTTCGCCATTTCCCAAAATTTATCAAAAAAGTAGCAGATTTTTTCTTTAGAAGATTACAAACTCAATTTACACTTAAAAATTATACTAATAATTGTTAATATCACGATCACGGTCACCGGATTAAGTAATATATCTTATACAGCCACTACATTTCAATAAACTACAATAGAGACATCGTTCAATGTAAGGCTTCCAAAATTATTTAACTTAAAGTGCTCAAATATAGACGAATTAAATTCAGCATAACAAATAAAAATTAATTTGTTAAAAAATTTTCTGACCAAACAATTGAGCAAGGCATACGAAATGGATATTGGGACCATCTCAGCATTCCATTTCTATTTCACTGCTCTTACTGCCATTTTCACTATTATTATTATCATCATCATTATCATCACCATCATCACCATCATCATCATCATCATCATCATCGTCATCATCATCACCATCATCATCATCATCATCATCATCATCATCATTTATGTCCTGATTATCTCCGAAATTCGAGTCTCTTCTTCTTTTTCCATTTTCGTCATCTGGAAAAAGCATATCCTTTATCTTCATTAGGTCCAGCTGCCTACTTTAACCATGGTTAAAAAAAATTTTCTTCATATTAATAAAATTTGATCAGTTTCAGAACAAAGAGATATTTACCAGATGATAAGTGATTTTCATCAGATCCAATTTCCTCGTCATCCCACCATTTTTCTACGCTTTCAATACTTTCTTCATCCTTAAAATCATCCATTTCATCTGATGTTTCTGATATGTCACCATCATCTGAAGCAAAGAATTACATGAACTTAGGAGCGGGGTATATTTAACATTGTCTCTGATAAGTAATGATGGATATGATCATGTATCTCAGAATTAGAAGTAGCAGACAGATTTGGCAGTAAGTGCGCAAATAACCAACAACAACAAAAAAAATTGACTTATCCTGTTATAAAGTTTCTGATTTAAAAACTTAAGAAATGGCTTGCACCAGCAGAATACAAATTGAGGACATGAATCATTTCATTTCACTACGGTAATAAATAAAAAAGTAGTGCAAAAGGTTTCAAAAAAAAATTAAATCAGGAACATCAAGCCTTAGTATCTTCAAAAATTCAATGACCTGAACTAACCTTCAAAAGAAATACTCGGTTGCTGAGAAACAAACATATGCGGACACATGCGACGATTAATTTGCTCATTAATCAAAGAAAGTTTTCCGTTAACTTGCAACAGTTCACCCATATTCGATGCCCTTTTACCGAACCAATCAAATAAGGATGATAAATCCTCTTTCAAAGTACCAATCTAAAATTATTTCATTCTTTGAAAATTCATTTGCTTCTTTTTCGTAATATAATCATATTCTAATGATGTGAAGTATACTATATCCTGCTCCAGTAAGAAATACGCCTGTCATTTGTGATAGCTTTTCATACACTCGAAATCGTATACTATAATATCTGAATAATAAAATGAGATCCTATATTCATTATCCCTTATCAAATTTTTTGTGAATCCGAAACTTACGGTGCAGAGATAAGCCATATGCTTAGAGAAAATATACTGCAACCATCGCATCCAACAACTGCTGAAAATCAAATGGAATTTTATGAATACCAAAATTATGAAAGAAAGCACTATAACAAAACGCAAAAGCTACTCTTACCAGAATGAGTTTCAGAAAACTGTGAATGATTTTGTGTTGTTTATTCAAATTTAGTAACCAAAAAACAATTAAACATACTCAAAATGTTTGCGATTTCTGCAACGATATTCAATTTCCTTAAGTAAAGGTATAATTTGTGTGACTGGCAAATCATTCAATGTTGCTAATATCGTTTGCACATCTGCTTTCAACAACACTGCATCGATTTTTTCAGCATCACTGCTCGTCAAACCTTGATTTAGAATCACTGCTAAGCTTTCCCCATTCGTACTTCTCATAGCCAATACCTAAAAAGCACAATAAATTTGGATAGCCATGAAAATAAATTACGGTTCCTGTTATTTCATTTCTTTTAAAAATAATCGGTTAGTTTTTGTCGATAGGCCATCTTAACCCCAAATGAATATGTTTATCAGTGGTTATCAACCAACACCCAATAGAAAATCGAGAAGTTAAATGACAGCACTCCATTGAATGACAGTATGAATATTTCTGGAAGAGATGGAACGAGAGCTAGATTCGCGAACTTTATTCATGAAATTGAATGAACAAATAACAAACTGTGGCGGTCTCCTCCGTGTAATTATTCGATGTGCTCGCTTTTTCATCAACACCAAAATCTTGTAAATTTTCGTTGGCAGAGTTCGCATCATCCATTTTTGAATTTTTATGATCATCACTGAATATGATATGATGTAATTTAAATTTTAAAACCAATACTCAGCTGCTTCTAAAAAGAATGGAAATTGCACTACAAGCACATTTCTGTTGAGCAAGGTTTGGTAATTTTATAATCAGTGTACTACATCGAACCTCACTTCTCTTTAACAACAACACTTCTTTCTCAGATCAAAACAATTACAATGCACAATTTCAGATCAAAGCAGTCATAACACATTGATACAAGTATTTTGGCAGGACTTGAATGAACTGTTATCGAAACAAAACGAAAGCAACATTAACCTTTCATTGGCCGTTTCTCTCCTTTGCTTTAAAGGCATATCTTTTAGACTTGTTTTTTGTGATTTTTTCGATAAAATCATTTCACAATTCTCCTGCAATTATTTTAAATATTTCGGACGATTTTAAGTTTTTAAGTTAATCTGAAAAAAAAACTGTCAAAGATTTGACATGAATAATTCATCGAATTGGTAACATTGGGAACTGTTGAAAAACAACAGATATTTGAAACAGGTCAAAAGAGATAATACCACTTATTACTTAACTGGAACTAGATGAAGTAAATTGCTTACAATCTTCCTACCAAGTATGCTGCGCAACTTGATTAAACTAATGGCATCGCAAAATTCTCCTGAAATATCTGCAGCATCGCTGAGGATGCAACTTAGAATACAGGACAAATCCAAAGTGACATTCCCATAGGGACTCTTATACTATTGGCAGAATCACTCAAATTTATTCCATCTAATTTTTACATCCTAACACTTCAACCCCAAAATGTTAACATTCGGTAAATTTTATAAATTCATCATCAAACAAAATATATTTCGAAATCATTACTCTCGTCGAACTGTCATCAATAACAGTTTCTCCATCTTTGCTGTAATTCGCCATATCATTATCATTCAGTTTGATCTTCTTCTTATTGATTGCACCACCATTACAGTGCGTTGCTTCTTTAGCTCTCGATAAACGACGACTTCGTCTTAACATCTGTCTACACCAATACCTCGCCGGTATTATGCTCACGATCTTAATGTTAAAATTTAGATTCATATTGGAAAATAAAATCACTTCTCCCATTATTCTTTTCATTTTCACTTCTTAATGGAAATGAACACAAACAAGCTATTTAACAAGACTAAAAACATAAAAATATATCTCGTATATTCTTAGCGGATACCAAACGACTTACTGGTAAATTTCAAATACTATCTATTATTAGTAAAATTTATGAGATATGTGTGGCATAATTTTTAAGACTGGAAGATAATATCTCTTTTTTTTAAGACTAGAAGAAGATATTAACAATATTATTCCAGGTTTCAAACCTCCTACAAATGCGTATTTAAGCTAAAATAAGAAAAAATTAGGAATAAATAACTTTTGTTACTCCACTCTACCCGAAACAACGGAACCAGATCAATACCTATTCAAATTATATCAAATACCATCTACCCAAACCCAAATGTAACACACCACCATCCATCCACATCACACACAAACCCAATGCGCGGGCCTATCCTACTTTGAAAGGGCAAACAATTTTACGCTGTATCATTCCTCAAACAATCGCCTTGGAACTACTAAATTTGAAGTGTAAACGAGTCGATATACTTTTAACTTCCGAAGATTCTCTCTTCGAGATATGTGTGGTGTATTTGAGTTAGCAGGATATATTTACAGATATTTATCTTCAATTATTTGAGTATTTCAATCATTTTTTTCATTCAGTCAATTTTCAATCAAGTACTTCAATCAATTATTTGAGTATTCAAGTTTTTACAGATGTTTGAGTTACTTGAGAGTATTTGTATTGCTCAAAGATCCGAGTTATTCGAACCATTTACGCATTCAAGTCGTTCAATTGTTAGGATCACTGAGATGGTTGAATGATTCCAAGTTTTAAAGTTATTAAATCATTAAATTATCAAGTTTAAAAAATTATTCAAACATTCGAATTATCAAAGTAAAGTACTAAGGTTATTTATGTATTTGAGTGGTTTGGTTTTTGAGTATTATTTAGGTGTTTGAATTGTGCATACGAGTTTAAATGAGAATAAAGTAAAGAGATAAAGTAGAGGATAAAGTAAAGAATAAGATCTTTGAGTAATTAAATATAGCAAATATAAGCGTTCTGTAAATCCGTTTTAATGTAAGCATTTCATCTTTGACTTGCAATTTAAACTGATAAGTTTGTAAACGAAATCTTTTTAGTAAATGCACTTGTGCTTTATTGAATTGTAAACAATTTTATATCATTCATCAACGATTTTATTCTTCTTAAGTAAACGTACTGATCGTTCGTCTTTTCTTTTCCGTCTATCTTTCCCTTTCTTTTTCCCGTCATTCCTCCCTTATCACCAATCTTTTTCCTAAAAACTTATATTTTATTCATCGTTTGATATTGACGCATAACACTTTCGAATCATTATAATGCTGTGGCTTACTATATCCAATTATTTCATATACTTTTTTACATCAGTAACTGGTAAAATTTTTCAGTTTTAATCTTGAATTTTAAATATTTAGTTTTAGCAGAAGTATAATTTTTAAACTCGAAATTTCAACAAGAATCCTTGTTTGACTACACCGATCAAAATATATAATCTGCCCGTTAATAAATCAAAGTGAACCATTCTCTTGGGAATGTATCTCACGTTCTAAAATTCTCAGTTGACGTTTTTACGTGCATAAAAAAAGTCAAAAATTGCTTTAAAACGCCTCTTACATTTACTAGCAATTTAAGTTTTTTCTTTTACAGCTCTCAGATGTGTAATTGAAAATGGTATTGTGAGAGAACCTGGAATTGAAAATTGCTCATCATCAGTTATCAACTGTTTCTCGTTCAGATGCGACATTACAGGCAGTAAGTGATTTCAGAAATTCATATGTTTAAATCATATGATATTTATTACACAATAATTTACTGATGATAACAATCCTTATCACCTTCGTGATCAACAGTGACTTCAAGAAAGAATGAAACATTGTGCAGCTTAACAGATAACGTTAAGCATACGTAATATAGCTGGAATGTCTTGAACATAGACCTCTACAGGATGTGAGATACCTGAAATAAGTTCACATTTCATTAACAATCAAAGAAATGAACTGAAAAAGACTAATACTTAAATATATGATTTAATTTGTGCTTATTTTTTTCTGCTTAATGATTAGACCTTTTAGAAGAAAGAAAAGAAAGAGGCTGCAATGACAATTTAAGCAACTTATGGAATTGTCAAGCATTGGGTAAAGCTTGTATGGAAGCTGGTGGAATAGCACACTGTGATATCTGTGTCACAGATTTGTGCAATAATGCAATCGCTAATGCTTTTTCTCTTTCTTTCCTTACCACGACTGTCATATTGTTGCTATTGCTTATGTGAGTGTCACCATATACGTGCAATCATAGGACTTACATATTTCTGTGCTAATATATAGATAGAGAATAATTATTATTTTCAGTATACTGTGATAAATTTCCATCTTAAGATTTTATTGAAAGTTTTTAATATTCAGTAGTTCTAGTGAAATTAATGCATTCAATTTTAGAAATATGAAGTTAAACTTTGCTTTGATCAAATAGGAAGATTTTCTTTTTTTGTCAATATATCCCGTGACTTGTTGTAGCATATTTCGGAGCAGCATTGAAATGTTTTTGGCAGGAAAGTAGAGAGGAGATGATATAATCATGGATACAGCGTTCAATCTAACTTCGATTTTTATCATTTTTTCCGTGACCTAAAGATAAACGATAAAATGTTCATTTCTCTTTTCCATTTTCTCCATCTTATCACACTGAAAAAAAAAGAAATACAATATTTGTGTACTGTTACTTCCAAAATTATTATCGAGAATGATAATATTCCCACGCTATATAATGTTACCACTCCTTGAAAATTGCAAAAACTAAGAATCCCGAAAAATTAAAACTTCATTAAAATTATCTGATTACATCTAGTCAAAAAATTTGGATTGTATAGTCGCTTATATTAACAGGAGTTGCAATTGTTTATAATAATCTTTTCCAACCAAGTTCTATAATAAAAAACAAAATCGAAATGTTGTCATTAATGTTATGTTAAATATTCAAAACATATATTTTATGTACGTCGGATTAAATTCTTTAGAATATGACTAACCGAAATTTTTACATATAAGTGGAAAAAAGAATTCTGATGCAATTAATGCTTTCAATCCTGCCAAATTGATTTACAGAATTTGGAAATGTTGATGAAACTGCCCAAATGTTCACATTTTCGTAGGATTTCATCCCCAAACAGTTGGTAAGTCGTATAAGCGACAGTACGATAATGCAAAATGCAAAATAGTAGGATAATGCAAATTCTAGAAGACTATGATGCAAATGTAAGAATTAGGACTGATTCAAATATTCGTTAAATAACAATGTTACTAAAGATACGGTTAAATATCAAATGAAATTTTGGCAGAAGATCAATTTAATTCATGGATTATTTCATTATTATTTGACTATATTTCGGTTATCCACACGAATGTAAGATGTTGGAAAGGTATAGCGAGAAATATCCTGGAAAATTACAAACAAAGCAAAGACCAAAGTTACCATCAAATGTAACTAATAATTGGAAGAATGATTTGATAGCCCTTAGACTTTTGTTCACATTAAAGCTAACATCCTAATAGCTGACCGCTCTAACTTGTGATTATAACCATTGTAGAAAACGTAGTAGAATAACCGAAATGATTCTCCTCGATAAGAAATAAACAAGCTGCAAATTTCTTAATTAATCAAACTTTTAAATTCTCCTCAATTAATTGTCAATATTGAAATTTGTAGTGAGAAAATAATAGTGAAAAAAATGATGGACCGTGTGTTCGAAGATTTGTAAAAGTAACAGAGTATCATGTTAATTAACAGGACCATTACTAGGTAATATTTTTTCCGTTTATTTCAGTTAAATCATATGATATGCTTTATTCGAATCTTGAAAAATCCAATTTTAGAAATGTTATTGTTTATTTCCAAATGATTTTGTCGATATTTTTCAACTTATAGTTGGTCGGTACTGAGGTATCATAAATAAAACCATCAGTCATTGAACTCGTTTATTATCATGGTCAATATTATTCCTTAATTATCCGTAAAAAGCAAGACTTTACAATTTTATTAAATTTATTATTTGGCAAGATGAAACTGCTCAATTATACTAAAGCAAACCAGTTTCACAATAACAACGATAACAATAACCGGAAAAGTGACGTACAGGTTGCTGTAAGTTAATATTATCATCGAAAAACCATGAACGTACAAACACTTTCATAAATAAAATAACAAAGAATGAAACGGATAAAGCAAACTGACTAGAGAATTTAAAATCCAATTAATAAAGCCAAAAATATGGTGAGAACAATGATTGGCATACGACCTGATTCACAAAAAAAATGAATTCAAATAGTAACAATTGCTTTGCTTCTAATTCTAACCATTAGTGAACGTGATAATTCTATATAGGAGAATATTGCTAACATCTTCATTTAGAAAGTTTAGTTAAATTGAACAAATTAAAGAAGAAAAAATTCTAATCATTGCAATTGAAAATATCATTTAATACATACTGTAACACATTTAACCTATCAACAAAAAACTAATTAATATTTGATTATTTTAAAAGTCTACTATAACTACTAAAAACATAAGTGAAGTATAAAAAGGAAAAGAAATGTCTTCACTGTAAAAAGATATGATGTTATGACTATCATGAAAGTATACAACCTTGAATAATAATTACATAATCGTTAAATGAAAATTAAGGAATTAAAGGCAAGATTAGGGAAAAGATGTTTAATTTAACAGATTAAGCAGAAAAAAAACAATGCTTAACTCGTTTCTCTATGAGTGAAAGTTGATATTTTCACTTCTAACCTATTAATTTTGACGGAATTCAACGTTGTCTATTTTATCAATTCCAAAAGTTGAGCTCACATATATGTATAAGCGATAACTTTAACAAACTGAATCTGTTATTTCGAGATTTGGAATAATTTTAAAAATTACAATGGGCTATTTTCCACAAAGAGTACTTTAATTTGAGGGATAATAGATGTGTATCGAAAAAATGTTTTGAAAATTAAACAAAAAGCACGAAATTATTCAAAATTTAAAATTGTCATTTATGACCTTCAGAAAAAGAAAGATCTAATATTCCTAGAAAAAAATTATCAAATTCCAATTCTTACATAGAAATTTCCACGCTACATCCAGAAGTATGCAAATTAAGGGAAATCTAAGATAATATATTTTTCACGAACTTTGTAAGATGGATAAAGACCACTTTTGCCTGTTCGCGTGTTAGTGCCCTTCGAGAAGCCATTCCAGTGATTACCAGCAATTTTAATAATATCACCAATCTTCAGATCAATTTCATTATCATTCTCAGCATCATACGACTCCACTGCTATTTGTTCGTGAGCTGAAATTTACATTTTTCCAACTTGTTGAGATGTTATGCTCAAAGTGCAATTTTATAACTATCAAAAAATAATGTGCATTAAACGATTAGAAAACCTTAAATACCCATGCATTTATACAAATTAATACATATTAAAACTCTGTCAAATTCTCTCATTAATCTACAAAATCCTCAATGTAAACACTTATTTCCAACTACAGATATAGCTCTGGCTTTTGATATTATGAGAAAATTCACTTTGTTGGCCACCAAAGTAGTAAATATCATCCAAGGAATGAAACTGATCACCTGCATCACCAAAACGTACTTGCATTAACTCATAACTCATACGACAAACCTGCGAACTGAATGTGCAGACAATATGTACACATCTAAAATCCAAGCAATAATAACAAATAAAAAGAAAGATCGTCTTCAATACATAATTTTTTTCAGTTAGATTTTAGTAATGTTATGATTTAAACTAACAAGCCATATGAGTCTAAATCTACTCGTTCAGACTCGTTTGAATCTTGTTTCAATAGATAGATATCAACAGCTGATACTATCACTTACTATTAATCCTCGTTCAAAGATAAGAACAACATAAATTATGCAACCAGTTCCTCCCATTTTATTTTGTTAATCTTAAAATAATATTTTACCCATTCCTCACATATTTCATTTTTTTCTTTCATTTTCTTAGCACGGAATCTAGGAATTTAGGAAACTTAATTGCTATTAATTTATCAAATAGAGAAATAAAAAAATGTACAAAATATACCTTGATAATAATTCAATATCGATTACAATACCAATTAATGATTCTGCCGTATAACGAGCATGAAGTTGAGCCGTATTTGATATTTTTGGATCACCATATATTTCGTAATTTGGATATCTGAAATTTTCATTTCCAAATTAATTTCATTCACCATTGTCCAATCGAAATTAATTTAATTTAACATCTTCCAATTTAGGTCATCCCACTTGAAACAAGAATAATTTGATCTTTTTACTGTACATGTAAATAATATTTTTCATATGTTTATGATTTTCTTTATTAATTTATAAGTCATTTTACTCTTTACTGTTATTCTAACACTAAGAAAAAAAAATAGGGAAAAAAATTGCTAACGTTAGCAGCGAATTCAAGCATAACTTTATATATATATA
>UPTC01001158.1:0-19524 GCA_900537255.1 Acanthocheilonema viteae
TATTAATTAAACTGATTTCAAAAAAGGTATCAAAAATCATGACAGCTAACAGTCAAAAAAACGAAAGATTTAATAGCATGCTCACATGATTTATCCCAGACAGATTCGGGTCGGTAAGAAACGATTTCATTCTTTTCCAACCCGATTTTTGTACATCGTGACTTGAACATATTTGTTAATTCTTCATCATCCATTTCACCAAATAATACTATCTTCACTCTGCAAATATCACCAGTTCTTCCCAAGATCACAAAGTTTCTCAATTCTTCGCTATGCGAAAAATAAAGTAGAAAAATATCAATCACGGATTGATCGCTGTAATTGGGAAGCATAAAAGTTAGAATCACTATAAAACCTTCCACTCCACTCAAAATTAATAATTCGAAACTTTAAATCGATTTTGCCTGAAAGGAGAACTAACTGAAAACGTCCTCATTTCAAAAATGACTCATTTAGGAAGACTGCTATTTCATCGACTCGACTCTTACTGATCAAGTCTCAAACTTAACGCAGCAATTAAGAAATCCATTCCATCCCGTCGACGTCACACGCAAACACATAAGACCTGTGCGAAACTTTCCTTTCAGACTTTTCGTAAGTAATGAATTGAATTCGAAACTTGATTCTTAACTATCTATTCTTGATCGTAACATAAAAATTTCATTCGTCGCTTTTTTTCGCAAGGTCTGGCAGAATAAGCGGAATGATCTATATGGATAGGTGTTAAGTATCATATACTTTGGCCATTCCATATGTTAGTGAATATCTGCCTAAGCGATCGTTACATAGCCTAGTACCCTAAACTAAATATAAAAAGATCAATTTCAGGCTAGTACAATAAACTGGACACAACATAATCATGGGAAGCAATTACATGTGGATCGTTTCAGCAGGCAACGAAAGGTTCTGCAAAGTATTACTTAAGTAATCCATCTTATTTACACTTTTCATGGCATGAATCATTCCCACTAACTGTTGAAGAAATCACTGCTACTGAAATTGGGTGACATCAAACTATTGTTTGTTTTGAAAGTTTACTTTTAGTATATTATGGAAATTTATAACGCACACAGTGAAGCGAATGATCGAAGAGCAAAGTAAAGAAGAGGTTGTGTATCGATAATGGAAGCGGAAAAGTAAGAAGAGTAAGAAGCTTTTCAGCTTTTCGAAGGATGGAAGAAAATGTTTTGAGAAGAAAGGTTGGAGATCAGCTGGACAGTAATATTACTAACTGTATAAATTATAGTCTACAAATGCATTTTCCCTCACGGGAACCTGCTTCTGAAAGATCCAAAAAGGTATATGCAAATATGTTATTATGGTTCACTTTGATTCCGGTAAATTTCCTCTTAAAAATTTAATATATGGAATTTTCACGAAATATGCATGCCATGTTGTGAGAGAAATGCAGTATGAATAGGAAAGAAAGCAGACACATTGTGAAATGTTCCGTAATTTGACCACTCTGTATGGAGGGGAGACATGCAGCGGACGTGAACACATTCTATCACGTAGTAGAATTTACACATACATTATCGCTCTTTGTGTCCTTTTGATTGCGAAAATGGCATCATATTCCTTCCATAAGAAAGCTAAATTCTTCAAGAAAAAATTATAATTGAAACCCGAAGAGTCAAAATGATTGCTCTTTTGTGACTGTTTCATTAATGAAAATTTATAACAGATTTTATTTTTTAACAACTTAAGCAAATCCTTACAGATATTCATTCCTGTTATGTCTGACAGCAATATAAACCAAATAAATAATTCCTACCATCCAATGAACAGGATAAGTTCGATAAATCCATTCACATCGTTAGAATTTCTGGACCATCGGAAAACATAATTCTCCCAGTTGTTCCAGCAAACACGACTTTTTGTAAGAAACATAGAGCTCTTTCTTCTCTAAACTTATTACGGATTTTCTGTTTTGCTTGCAAGTTCAGGAACAATGACTGATTGTTAAATAAGTCAAAATGTAACTGATGGGATACAAACATTCATCTTTATATTTAAAAAAAATGTGCATCTCCCATCATGTTACTATTTTCGATGTGTGTGTATGTTTGTCGATTTTAGGATCGATAATGGGTCTCAAGAATCGAAATCTCTGTAAGTCCGTGAAAAACTCCTTAATCTTCGAAATATCACCGGAAATTGAGAGTTGCTTCAAAATCATTATATATATGAATGAAATATTTTAATGTTACACAGGCAAAAGTATCCTGAATTCATAAGATTCAATTAATACTTGTAAAATTTTTAGAAAACAAATAGCAGGCAACAATGGAACAAAAAAAATATATTCACAGATGAAATTGAAAGTTAACAAACACAGTTAAACCTAAAATCAACGGAATGTTAAACGAGAAACAGTTCAACCATATACATAAATTAAAATTTTGATCAGACTGTATAACATTTCATAGGAGAGGATAAATTAACTCTCCTATTCCAAAATTCTAATTGTCAGAAATTCAACAATCGGCAATTAAAATGTGTAGTTCAAATTAAAAAAAATCGCAACATAAGCAAGCAGTGAGGCCAAAAATCTGAACAATGTAGGCTAAAGAAAAAAGCAAAATAATGAGAGAACTTATAAGGTTTTGATGAAAGCGCACAGAAATGCATCACTACACTTTGGGAAATGCATTACTTTACAACAATAAATTAGCGTTGCAATTTCTTTGCATGAAAAAAATATGTACAATAATAAGACGTTAAAGTTCTTAAATTCAACAATCAGCAATTAAAATGTGTAGTTCAAAAAAATCTTAAAATTTAGGAAATATTATCGTGATGTGGCAAGAAAAATCAACTGGTTCACATAATGTTTGCATCCCCATCTTCATTGTCTTCAAAATCGCTCTCATCTTCAAAGTCAATAATTGGTTCACCCATTTCGTCAATGAGCAATTCATTCAATTCTCGATGGAATTCAAAAAAGTTGTGAATTTCAACATCATCCATCATCAATACGTGTGCCGCATCATCGTTAGGCATTACCCAAAATTCTGCTTCTTCATCAAAGTTGAATCTTGGATCTAACTGAAAGAATAAGAATCATAACAAATCAGTTCCTCTAAGTTGACTGGATCTAACCATCCCCACATCAACTTATTTCAGTCAGATTTATATAATGAGTATTTGAAAACGACAAGAAATTGCGAACATTTTTTTAAGTCAAAATGATCCCGACATGAAAGATCATAATGTCACACAGAATTAATTTATAAAGAACATACCAATAGTGGATGTTGCCTCTCAATAAATTCACGAATAAACGGATCGTTTTCCATTCCTTCTATCAATTCATTCACATCAGCACCTGATCCACCATGCGCCTCATCCATATGAGCATAAATTTGGCTGCTTTCTTCAGCCTGTAACATCTACATCAGAATATACAGAGATAGCACAATCAAATAAAAAGCAAATCATTGTTTCCGGTGTAACAAACATATGTAAGCAAATGGCAACTCACAGAAAACATGCAAATCCAGCAAAAGTGTTGTTTGCATCGTAAGCACTGCATATGATTGCATCCTCCGAATTTTTCAATAACACTTTGGCAATTTGGATTTGGACATATTCGTCGTCCTTTCTGATCCTCTCTAAACTGATGTGTTGGTAGCTAGAGGAATCTTTTTTAGGATTACGATAGTCAAAAATATCTGACACAAAGCTATAAAGATTAATTGTATCGTAAAAGCAAGAAGAGTAGAAAAACTACACAGATTAAGCGTCATCTCTTGAAAGACGCTCATGAAAAAAAGCACCACAAAGCTCTCTCATGTTCTACTTAATTACCGTTCATTATTCTATTGATGACTACTGTTATATTCTTTTAATTCTGTTAGTGTTACAGTTTCAATTTTCGTCGGATTTTTTTGCTTCATTTGACAGCGTTCTTTCATCATTTAATTCCAATTTTATGTACCATTTCTCACTTTCAAGAATGCTTAATGATTACAACGTCGCGAACTTATAATTTTACTTTAGGTTAATAAAGAAAAAATATCAAAATTAGAGTAAGCAAAGAAAAATGAAACTTGCCGTATCCATTTCCTCACTGATTCATCAGCGTTAACTCTTAGCCTTGCATATTCCTCACACGTCATTGATTCGTGTTCTTCCCTTCCACATTTAGTGCATTGTATACGACCACATAATCTACACTGACCCAAACCAGCATCGGTTGTAACCTTACGTATTTATTTTAAAAATTATTAGTGATAAGTGTTAAAATAATCTAAAAAGTCCATAACAACGTAGCAAACTGTCGCAAAAAACCAAAAAATGTAAGAGTAACTAACACGAAGTATGCGAATAACTAACAGGATGTAATCCTCGACAATCAGGAGTTAGGCAATGCTTATATAGGTCTCCATGACGTTCAATGAAATAAGCAAGAGAAGCGTCTGATAATGACTGTAATCTTTGAGGGTCATCATCTTTATTGCGATTTAAGTCTCCAAGCACAAGAATCTCCAAATCTAGCCACGTTAATGGTTTCTCACAAAAAGCGCAAGCAATCGGGAAGTTGCGCATTTCAAATGATGCTTTCAGCTGAATTAATTAAACACATGAAAAGAGATTAAACGCAGTAATCTCTATAGAAATCCTAATTGACTGCAGTAAACAAAAATTTAGAACACCACTGCTAATGTTCAAATCACAATAATTATCATACTGGATGAAAGTTATAATAATTGCTATCAACAAATTTATAAATATATGCAATCAAGGGATAAAAGAAAACAATACGACAAATGATGAAAAAAAAATAAAATAACAGTGATATACTGCTATTTTTCAACGAATACACATGGAAATCTTCTGAAGCATTAACTTCAAAATATTCGAAAAACAATTTACCTGCATGTTTAAACATGATTTACAAGCATAATGTCCACACGCTTCCAGACAATAGTTTTCCAAATCAGCAGGACAAAGACAAATAACACATTGTGGTACTCCGACTTCATTAAAAATGGTTTCTGAAGATTCCCTCGATTGAGTGCTGTCAGAAATAGAATGAAGCATCTTCTGAAATGAAATAAAAATAATTAACCGATTTCCGATATGCAAAACACAGAAAAAAAACTTGAGTAAAATTTTGCTTATGATAGATTTTTTCCACAGAATTTTCATATGATGAGCTTTTTCTTAAAATGAGATTGGATTCCAATCAATCTGATTTTAGTGAGACAAATTCAAAAAAAAATGTAAGAACTAATTTACTCTCAATTTTGATAAGTTCACGACGGTAAATGCCTGAGTATTTTAAACTTTCGGATTCAAATAATTTTGTTCACCACACTAGAAAATTATGAGTTTCCATTTGTGAAGACAAGAATTTTATAACACTGACTAAAAGCTCTTGAAATTGGGCTTCTTTGCCAACGAATAATAGTTCGCGCCTGACAATGTTAGCATCTAAATGTACTCCATGACCAAACTTTTTCTCCAGTGAACAAAGATCATAATTATTTTGAGCCAGAAGAGCTTTCAATGTTCCTGGCTGATAATTCGGTGTTTGCAAAATTAAAATCTGTCTAACATCTGCATCTAACCTAGAATATATATATATATATTTCAAATAAGTAAAATAAAATTTATAAAATCCAGCAATAATTCAGAAAAACTGTAATATTTAATATTCACTTACACAAAATTTCCCAAAAAAATGAACAAATAATTGCAGAAAACAGTATTTCTACCTCAACTAGCAATAAAATTGTTCTACTGTTCTGTTACCGCATAAGAAACTTAATCAAAGCGAGGCAGAGCAAAATATGTTTAAAATTGATTACCATTCTCGTAAAAAACACTTGATTTCCATTTTAGTCTTATCGACATTCGAAACACTTCCTTGGATTTTCACTTCCGTTTTGTAGGGCGATATGTTTATAAATACTGCATTTTTTGATTGCAAATCGCGCAAAAAATCCCGACCAACTCTAAAAATCACAATGCACGCTATTAATCTTTTATGATAGAATGATCGAAATAACACTCTATTCACATCATACTTAATAGTTCATACCAGAATGTATGTGAATAAAAACTTTCAGCTCTCTGATTTCACGAATTTGCGGCACTACTACTTTTCAATTTCCAAGAAAACAAAACAGACCACTTACTTTGTAAGCAATCGATGACAAGGTAACTCTACGCCGTCTACTCTCTCACCATCTCTACATTTGATCGTACATCCATCGATTACCTTGTCAATTGTACCCTTAACTTCATTTACGGAACTGAAATGGATAAAATTAGCATGCAACGCAATCTTATAAAGAGGAAGCATAAAAAGTATCGTAATCCATCAAGAAAATCAAAAAAGAAGAACTTGCTCGAAATTCTCTCCAGAAATCGAGAGGTAGCGCACTTTGTTGCACGTATCGCTGTGGTACTCAAAATCAATATGTTCATGATCGATTCTATCATAAATATTTTTCAAATCATTAAAAATGGCATTGAAGAGAATTATCGAAACTTTCATTTGGTAACGAAACATCTCTTGCACATGGGCCTGAAATGATAGTATATATTTTCAGTTTAACACAACATTACTGATCAAGTGATTCTTCATAGTCTCACAACAATTCTGCGTTAAAAAGCTGTAATATTTCATGCCTTAAACTAACTAAAATTAATGTGCATGTAGATTATGCAAATTTATGTGAATGTAGATTATATAGACATGTGGATTATCGGACTGATATTCCAGTGATTGTGATAAGAAGATAAAGCACTATTACAGCTGAACAATAATTTCGCGTCAAAAGTTTGTAAAAAAAAAATAGAAAATTGAGAAAACGAACTTCGTGCATATGGTATTCTGATCCCATTTCTAAAATTATTCCATTTTCCGCTGCATCTTTCAATGCATTACCCACATGTATCCCTAGATTCATATCATAAAAAAGAACAAATGCCATAAATTCAATTTCACCAATATGTTTTGGTGCGCGTATCTTAACCTCGAATGGATAACCATTACCGCCTACTGAAATACGAATACTACTACTTAAATGATGATCGCTACCTTCAAATCACTAATACTCACAAAAATCATGCAAAATATTTTCAAATCACTAATATTCCAATATAATATAATCAGAAAAACGAGAGATAATACATGTGCTATGTAATTTATCAAAAAAAGTATATAATACTAATTTTTAAAAAGAAATCTGAAACATAAAATTTTGCGAACTTTACAGAAATTCCTTTTTTTCCTGTTTAAAAAAATTATTTATTTTTGACTAAAAATTCTAGTCTGTCAAAAGAACTTAAAGAAATACTTGTATCTTTCGCCACCCTTATAATATAGTCAGAGATTCGTCGAGAATGTTCCTCTAAAGCCCTGAAAAAAGAAGGCCCTAAAAAACTGATGAAGACATATGACTTTGTAGGTCAACTAAACGTACTTCTTATCTTCAACAGGATATCTCTTCTTTCGTACCACAAATACTTCATCAAATTCTATACTATAAGCATCCAACACCGGTTTCAAAATATGGAGCAGTTGTTTGTTGTCAATATTTAATGGAAGAGACTGCAACTTTATCTAAAACAAGGGAATTCGACAATTGTATAGAGATAATATCCCAAAAAAATACTGCCTTAACGCATAGAAAGAATAAAATTACAAACATTCTTTAAGTTAAAAACACACCTTATATAAATCGTCGACGCATATATTCGGATCTCTCTCCTATAAAAATAATAATTATTACACAAATGAACAATTGTGAACTGATCAGAAACACTTACCATGAAATCTTCGGATAACAGTGAAGGCCGAAAATGTTCAAAATGTTTTGCAATCACGTTGAAAGCGTACAACCTCTGACCAAAATCACGAGATTTCAACTGAAAAAAAGTGCAACATTTTTCACAACGCTATCGTTTCAAACCTATCAGATATAATTCATTTTAAAACCATTTTTCCTATAAGCAATTGAAAAGAAAAAGGTCGCAGAGAGTTCCAAAAAAAAATTAACTTCATTTCAAATACTATTAAAAAATAAATAGTGTGGGTCTGAACGGGAACTGATAAGTTATCAAAATCCTTTATTAAAATATAATCACAATTAAGATGGACAACACAAGTAACCTTTATGTGACCATAACCATAGCTGGGTCTACGCCACCACCTAATCAGTAAACGGTAAGCAGATGGAATGTAACTACCTCCTTTGTCCAGATATTTTTGTACAAAACGAGGCTAAAATAATCAAAAGTCAATGAAAAAGCAACGTAGAGTATGATTAAAAGAGCTTTGTATGAACGACAATCTAATCAAAAAACGACATACTGTATAAAATTCCCAAAAAAGTTGGATAATGAGCGAACAAAAACAAACTTCAATGTTGAAATCGCAACGGTTTTCATTGTTATAAATAAAAGCACGCTTGGCAACTTCCTTATTTTCCATGCTAATTAGGCACGAATGTCCAGTTTTTTTTTGATACTCTTCATCAAAAGTCACGAATTCGGTAATTTTCCCAAACTGTACAAATTTTGTTATAGGCAGGTATAATTTTCTCACTCGTATGTATATGACGAGTGAAAAAAAAAAACAATGGTATACAAAATAAATATTGCACACTACAAAAAAGAGCTCAGCATCTGCAGATCTATGCATCTTTCCTAAAAACTCCCAGAATATCACTCAGAATCGGTACCCGTTAAAGCAGCATTCTTTTTGATTAAACTTTTTTGGTAATATGAAAAATCAACTGTTCTACTTAAGTTATTTTATCTAGAATAAAGCAAACATTTGTGTGCAATTTATCGAAGAACAAACCTTGCTGAAGTATTGTTCTAACCTCATCCTATATGCGACATCATCTGCCCAGTTAGTGACACTTCGTCCAACATACATACTGCAGAATTCACCAGGCATTAGAATCTCCACTGGTGTACCGCTACCAGACATGCGCAGCTAGAAATGAGAATTAATGCAATACATTTTCAGCTTGCAGTTGAAAATTCATAAAAACTGTGTTATAACAATCAAGAAGTTAAAAAACTTAGTAATACTGACTACATAATCTGCATGCATTATAGGTACTTCCCTCGTTTTCCTGCATAATATATCCACTTTTTCTTTTGTAATCCGCTCAACAAAAGCTTTCAACTGAAAATACAGCTACAATTAAAAACAACTTGTTAGATCAATAAATATCCACATTCCCATCTGTCCAGAGCACAAATTTATGCTTCACAAAACTCACAGCATTATTTTCCAAATCAACATTGGTACCATGATTTTTTTACAAATATTTACATTTGATAATAAGAAATTTCATACCTTCGGAAGATTTCTAATTGAAACGTAAATTTGAAGTCTGTTGTATGGATCATCCAATGTCTTTCTCACAATACATTCCATTCCTATCTAAAGCAAAATTTACTGCAGCGATGAAGAATTCTATTTTTGATTATCTCACTCCCAATTACAACTCTATTTTAATACCACGATCCGAACACAAAAATCTTTCGTGTTCCTTTCAACAGTAAATATACAAAAAAAGTTATCCATCTGTCAACTTTTACTTAAATGAAAATTCAGGATGCATGTAATGCTGTGTTTCGCAACAAAAAATTTAAATATATGTATACCTCCTGCTGAAGAATATCCTTATGTGTCATAATCCATCTCTTTGTAACAGTTCCACATCTAATATTGTACGGCACCAACTTATTCTGCAACAAATTTCAAACATTTCCAAATCACAGAAATTCGCCACAACATTATAAACTTTCCAAAAAATCCATAGTGCAGAAGACATCACTGTTAAAATTAAAATATAGTATTATTAAATACTTGCAAATTTGGTCGAATGCACTCTATAAGAGTTGCTAAAGTAATAGCAGATTTTTCATTTTGTTTTTTTTTAATACAAGTAGGAAAAAAATCGATCGTAATGAAAAATGTAAGCCTTTTTTCTCATTTTTTAACGTTTTATCACTTCTCACTTTTATATGTTTTATCTAGTAATAAAAATGTGTTCGACGGTAAAATACAACATACTTTTCTTTCCTCCTCCAATACATTTTTATCAATTTCATCCAACCAAGAAGAATCTGCAGCGCACACATTCAGTATAAAGTCATTTGAGGTATGAACCGAACATTCATAGACGATAAATTCAGGAGTTATGTCGCCATATTTCAACGCTGATGAAGGATGAATCTGTAAGATTAGGACTGTCACCGTAAACTGAACTAGGCTGATCCACCATACTCACTTGGGATTGTTGTCAAAAGTGCAAATCCAGAATAGAACAGCATTCAAAAAATCATATGAATTCCGCATGTTTAGAAATGATAGGATATTCATGACTTGTTACACTTTCTCCAATTCCTAGTTGTTGGAGATTTTAGATCAATTTTAGAGTATAGTGCAACATACGAAAACGTATTTTTTCTCATTGAAATCATAATATCCACGTTCGGGTAAGCCGGAATATATTGCCAAATTATTTCCAAAGGATCGACAAAAAAGATTGGGAATAATTGCCCGTGCCTTCGAAATATCAATCTTCTTTATATTTGCATTGACACCCTAAATTAAATAAGAGGATTTTGTAAATGCATATGAATCTAATTTCTTTTCCACAGAGAGACACAGGAAAAAAATGCAAATCGTTAATATCAACCAACGAATTAAAAATTCAACAACAATTTGCAAAACACAAAAAAATACAAGAAGTGAATACACACTCACTGTAAGATCAGAAATAATTTTGCAGATCTTATAAGCAGTGTTAAACGCAGATTTCATACGGTTCGAATTTACATAATTCTTAAAACACCAATGATTGAATTGATTTTTTGGTGTTCTTAAGTATTCCAGGAATACCTAAAGAATAATTTGTATTTACAATAAAATAAACTAGCCATTCAAAATATTAGCTGTAGCAAACTGATAAAGCTATTATTATGTCAGCACATTATAATAAACAGTTCATTCTCCCCCCCCCCTCTTTCTATATCTGAGTGGTACCAAGTAATTGTTGGTAGAAATAAGACAGGAAAAGGAAATTAATACAAATAAATTCAGTAACGCACACAATTTAAGTCTCTTTTAAAATCTTTCGAAGGTTCATTCAAACTAATCCATTATTTATGCACCAAAAAATTAAACTTACCGCTAAAAATGTCATTGGATCACCACTGTCTTCACAAAACGATAGTTTCTTTTGATCTGCTAGAACGAACTCCTGAAAAGAAACAATCCAACAATTCATCATGCTTAACATGTATACGTCTTACATAACAGAAATCATATTCAATTCTTGTTTGACAAAACCTCACCAAATTGTTATCTCTTTTCGTCATTCAGCGAAATTAACAGTGCTTTTAATTTTAATCTTTCGTTAATATAAGTAGAAGACGAGGTAAAAACTAAGTGCTTTGCGGCACTTAAATGATAACGAAGTAATAATACTTAAAAAGGAAACAATAGCGTAGGGAAGGTATGTTTACAAACATGAAAGGAACTGTATCATCCATTTTTTCTACTGTTCTAGAAATCCTGTAGATAACACGAAATATATTGATTATGAAGTGAGGAAATCAAAAAATGCAAATACAGGATAATGAAGTCATTTTCTACTCGAGAAGTTCAAAACATTACGTTTCGTTTGTTTCCACGAAGAAAAAGCGACCCGACATGAATGCATGCGCAAACGACCGCTGCTTCAGCCACTGCGTCGTACTGCACAGAATCCAGGACCATTTTTGCTAGACGTGGTTCTACAGGTAATTGTTTCATCTTTTTACCCAGCTGGGTTAAAACTACCGTGGTTCCGCAACACTCAATAGCTTTAAGCGACCTGCAATATTTCACTACGCGAATATTCCATTAAGTCGCATCCCTTCAAAATCTGGAAAAACCGCCTCCAAAAACATACCTCAAAAGTGCCATCGAATGCATCAAAATGCTTGAATCCGGTTTCTCAATGAAATCAAACTCTGAAGGGGTAATACCAGCTGCTATCATATACAACAATACTTCAGTAAGGTTGGTGAGAAGGATGTCAGGAACGTTTGTGGGTTCCATTTCTTCATACTGCTCTTCCGAGTAAAGGCGATAACAAACCCCTAAACAAAATTCAATCACAGCTAGCCATAAAAGAAATGGTAATTTGTGTGCACTGGAAAAGTAAGTATTAATCAGTGTCTCTTCAAACTAAGCTAACATAAGATTAAGTGTTTTCATCTTTTGCGCAAGTGGATTAATAAGTTAATTTTCGAATTAACTTTCTACTTGTTATGCAAGAAGTCCATTTCCAAAACACTCATATATGATAAACGTTTCCTATTACTTCGACCCAAATCCATCGGTTAAAAAACTGGAAAGTGTTTGAATGATAAATTTCCCCTCAAGATAAAAGATCATAGTAGAAAAAAAAATCATAGCAGAAAAATCTTTTAAAACCTGGTGCTGTTCTTCCAGCTCTTCCAGCTCGTTGTTTTGCCGCAGATTTCGATATTAAACCTAATTCTAAAACATTCTTCCGCCGGGCAACGTCAAATTTTTTTACCTAAAAGAAAATCATTTGAGATCTTATATCAGAAACTAAAACGATTTTCGCCTTTTTTTCTCTTTTGAGATTGCAAATATTTTGGACGGAGTAATGCGGTAACCTTCGCTAAGCCGCAATCTATAATGTATCGAACGCCTGGAATAGTAATCGAAGTTTCGCCGATATTTGTTGCAAAAATAACCTGAAATGAAATTTTTAGAATAAAAATGCCATGCTAATAAGATAATAATAACAATAAATCAAGAAAGCTTGCAAAAGTCTGACAACCTTATGATGATATTCAGATTTCAAAGGAGCGAAAACTTCAATTTGATCTTCAACTGGCATATTCCCGTACAATGTCATGATTTTCACTTTCACACTATGATTAAGTTCCGTTAGTCGCCTGGAGAGACGTTCCTCGGCTATCAGTGTTTCAAGAGGACTAAAAATATCTTAAGAAAAGTCTTCGGCAAAAATAATTTAAAGGAAGACAATAAATGCATAATACCATAATAAATACTAGCATAAAACGCTTATTTCTCAAGAGAATTACACTGCGGTTATTTTTGGATCAAATAAAATAGCTTCGAACTACATAGTTACTAGATACCAAGTACAGTTCATTGACAGATACTTGAAGAAATGAGAAAAAGATATCAAAAATTTGACTACAACAATAATTGTCATACTTTGACAAAAAAGCCATGATGTGTGCTGCATGTGTTTCCAAGCTATCCTCCGAAGACGTGTCATCAAAAGGCTGTTTCTTAGCCTCACTCTCACAAATATTTATTACTTTTTCCACTGTTCGGTTGATATAATCCCACATCAAGCTTTTAATTCTGAAAGAAGAAACTAATTTCGAAAAAAGTAGACCAACGAGATGAAAAAGTCAAAAATACCTTGAAACAAATTATTAAAAAGTCTTGTAAAAGACTAAAAGTCTAGCTATATTTGCGACTGAGAAACCAAAAAGGGCAAAAGCGGATGCAATAGTAAAATAATAAATACAATGGAGTGATTCATAGAATAAGTTATATGATTGAAATAAAGCATGTGTTTACTTGAACCAGGAACCAGAAATGTCTATGTGCTGCCTATGAAATGCGCATAAAAAGGATAATTTCGAAGACACAAATTAATTTTTATAATCTCTTGAAAAATATTTCAACTAACCCCTTGCATCCGGAGACTGGTGGCTCGTAACAAATCTTGATGGGGTATTGACGTCCTGAAACTTCCAGTTTTTGTGCTTGGAACTCAGCAAAATACTTCAATAGCGGCTCTGGATCCATTGTTGCAGAAGATATCACCTAAAATAAGATTTAGTAGATTAGGATTTATGAAAAGAGAATATTTAAATAACAACGGTCTATCACAAAATTTTTAATGAAACTAACCAATTTCATATCTGGGCGCAATCTGAGTACTTTCTTCATCATTCCCAGACACATATCAGTAAGGGCAGTCCTTTCGTGCACTTCATCAATTATAACGCATCCAAATTGCGACAACTTGTGATCCTGTTGTATGCAATCCAAAAGATACTTTTCTGTTATAAAATTTATTTTTCCATTCAGATTAGGTCTCATCCTGAAATACATTGATTGGTGCAAATGACATCACTACCACGCAAATTAACAATGAGACAATACCTCTTGATGTAACTACCTGAATTTTAAAAAGACACAGCAAGTATCGCAGCACATTCTAACAATACACGCTGCAATTAATCTCTCAACCGCATATACCATCAAATGTTGTAAAAAATTATTTCATTCCGAAAAATGTGAAAGCTTACCCATCTTTATATATGGGGACGTTAACTAAACAATGGTTATTCAGTGATGTCTCCTTCGCCACTCTTATGGCCAGTTCCCATACAGCAGTCTAAAAGAATGTTTATATTTCCTTCTATGAGCAATTTCTTTCACATTACATCTCTAGAAAACGATGTTAAGGAAGAAACCTTGCGTGGTTGACAGCATAGAACTTTTTGCGAAGCGGTAATGATTCCATCGAACACTATATATTGAGGGATCTGTGTACTTTTACCCGAGCCAGTATCTGCCACAATAAACAATACTCTTCCCTAAATTTGCAGTTTAAAACAAATTAAAAAAAAATCATTGGTGACAATAACAATCAAACCCTAAGCCCTGTTCAATGAACAGGGTTTCAACGGCAAGATACGGGTAACCATTTATTATTCTCGATAATAATAGAACCATTGGAAATTAAAATTAAAATAAAATCACAAAATAGAAAAAAGCACATCAACCTGATTACAAAGAATGTTTCTGATATCTTTTCTGATGTCATATATCGGCAATCCCTGAGCAAAACGTTCTATTTCATGGTTCATAAGTCTAAATCACTAATATTTATTCCATTATTGAGCTTGATACAACAATGAATGAAATGTAAGTGTTGAAAAGCGATAGAAAAAATCTATGGTGACTAGTAAAGGTCACCTCAATTCAATGTTTCCCACAACAAAGATAAAATTTCCTCTTCTTGCAGAACTGGAAAGCACTAATGAAAAATGAACTCATCAATTATGAGATGCTTAGGAAAAGAACTGATTAGCTGCAAAAGATTCTTTTGTAGTTTGTGATTACTAACTCGGTAATCAACGTTGCGGCAATCGGTAACTTTTTCAGCTTTTGAACATGTTTTGTGTGTATCTCGCCAAAAATGTTCATTCTGCGGTTTCGTTTTAAGATCTAAATAATTGCTGACTTGTCAATTTATTTTAAAGACTTTAAGAAAAACGAAAACTATGAAATAGGTTGCGAAATCTTCAGTGCTTACGACAATATAGTGAATATAAAAATACGGGGGGAACTACAAAAAAATTACTTCTTTCTCGAGAAAATCGCAATAATCGGTGTTACTAGGTTCATGTTCTTTAAGCTTTTCTAATCTTCCCGTCTCGTAAATGAATTTACCACGAATACGATATACAAACTGTTGCCAGGGTGGACACGGGATCTGCAAATATTCAAATAAATAAATTCATGTGTGTGCCTAGAGCATTAAAAAATTTAAAAAATACAAACCATTTTTTGACCACCACGATTGACATTACATAACTCATTTGCACTTGTTTCCGAAAAAGTAAAACTCTCATTCAAAGCTGAAAAACAAAAAGATTAGCAATCAGATGTATTTTGGTACTCAACATTGTACACATGGAATTGTTCTTATTTATAAACAATCTACAATCAATAATACAAAATGAAAAAATTCTGATAAACAGCAGTAAAAAATGATCGAATAAATAAGCAAAGTAAAAATAATAAGTCGCTTAAATTATGGCAAAAAAACAGACACATTTTCGTAACCTATTTCTTTGCTTAAGAAGTTCCCATTTTTAATGCAATTAATAGAAAACAGCGTTGACAAAAATTCACTTCATAATTTTTTTCATTCTTAGAAAAAGCTTACTACCACTGTCTACGTCGAAAACCTGGTCTGTAAGCACCAATTCCAAATATCTCGTAGAAAAAAAGTCATTAGTGAAGACAGGAGGTTCGCCATAAGCTGCAATGTTATTACAAGAGAGAAAAAGAAATTGGTTTAGCAATGTAATCAAGATTTTATCTCATTTAGGAATGCAATCACGATTTTTTCTTTTTTATGTCCTTATTTGAACTCCAAGTAACTGGACTACTTCACGTATTCCTAAAGTATATCAAATTTACTGTTTTGTAATGGATTTCAGGCAAGAGATATAGCCAACCTTTCTGTTTTGATGATCGAGACTGAGCAGTAAAATCATCAATTTTATCCTCTCTGTGAATTTGAAGAGGGAAATATTCTGAAGTCCGAAATAAATAATCAAACTTGCTGTTGTGACCATGTACACTGAGATTCTTCAAAATTTGAATATTGAAAAAGTAAGAAAAAAGATTATTATACTTATGCTACTTAATTTAAATAGTAAAGCTTTCTCAAGACAAATTCCCCGCTGCTCAAATTTTCCTACAGTATAAGAGTCACAAGATGACGAAGTATCCTTCAATTAGATAAAAATGTCATAAGGCAAAAAGAAAAGGTAACAAAAGGAGAACAAGATATGAAGTCTAATGATTCAATTCCTAAAACGTATAAATCTCGGAAATAAATTCAGAAACAGAATCACCATGTATTCGTGACTGTAATCAATATTTGCTAATAAATGCGATTCTGCACATTTTGAGATGCTTTCAATATCACGGCTGTTACTGTAGTCATGACCATTAGTCTAGAAATACCACTTTAGTTAACCACTTCATTTATATCGTTATAAAAGGCGTCTTCTAAATACTGCAACGACTAATTAATACAAAACAAAAGCGAACTGTAAGAAAAAGCATACTCTATTTCTTTTAATAGTGAATTTTTAGATGAGAAAGCATAAAGTTAATTAAAATAGAGTGTTTCGAAAGGGTTTAAATTCGAAGTCAAAAACCTATTTTACTCGGCTGGTCTTGTAATGCGATACTTTAGGGTAAATTTTCTGAAAGATAACTTTTCTACCTTCTTGACATCTGTACAGTTACGTTCGGCAGCTGAAGTCCATTCCCGTATTTGCTCCTCCATCATCTATAATATCATGACAAATACGATTAATAAAAAAAGCTTAACCATCATAATTCTTTTCTACTAGTTGAAATCGAAATGCATACAAGATATTTATTCGCAATCTGTTCCGCAGATTCACCCGCTTCTCCGATTTGTTGTTTAAGCTGAAAATTATATTAAATGAAAAAATGATAAAAAATCAATATCTTCTGCTACACATTTAGGCCAATGATATCATAAAACGAATGTTATAACACAACAAAAAAGCTTATTGAATAAAATCTTACCGATTCCATTTCCTTTGTGAAATATGATTGTTGCTGATGAGCAGTCAAACAATTCAAAGTACCTAAGACATAGGGATGATGTATATCTTTATTATAATATGTACACTTTACTTTAGTGAGGAAAAAAAAGAATTACTGATGGCAACGATGATCATATTGTTATCAATATAGAAATGCTGGGCACATTTAGTAAACTTAACCAAATTATGATTCACCATACATTCCAACCTAACATTTCACAAACTATCTGGCAATTGAGAATATACAAAACACTTTGATAAGATCGGATGTATAGCGACAGTATTAATTAAACTGATTTCAAAAAAGGTATCAAAAATCATGACAGCTAACAGTCAAAAAAACGAAAGATTTAATAGCATGCTCACATGATTTATCCCAGACAGATTCGGGTCGGTAAGAAACGATTTCATTCTTTTCCAACCCGATTTTTGTACATCGTGACTTGAACATATTTGTTAATTCTTCATCATCCATTTCACCAAATAATACTATCTTCACTCTGCAAATATCACCAGTTCTTCCCAAGATCACAAAGTTTCTCAATTCTTCGCTATGCGAAAAATAAAGTAGAAAAATATCAATCACGGATTGATCGCTGTAATTGGGAAGCATAAAAGTTAGAATCACTATAAAACCTTCCACTCCACTCAAAATTAATAATTCGAAACTTTAAATCGATTTTGCCTGAAAGGAGAACTAACTGAAAACGTCCTCATTTCAAAAATGACTCATTTAGGAAGACTGCTATTTCATCGACTCGACTCTTACTGATCAAGTCTCAAACTTAACGCAGCAATTAAGAAATCCATTCCATCCCGTCGACGTCACACGCAAACACATAAGACCTGTGCGAAACTTTCCTTTCAGACTTTTCGTAAGTAATGAATTGAATTCGAAACTTGATTCTTAACTATCTATTCTTGATCGTAACATAAAAATTTCATTCGTCGCTTTTTTTCGCAAGGTCTGGCAGAATAAGCGGAATGATCTATATGGATAGGTGTTAAGTATCATATACTTTGGCCATTCCATATGTTAGTGAATATCTGCCTAAGCGATCGTTACATAGCCTAGTACCCTAAACTAAATATAAAAAGATCAATTTCAGGCTAGTACAATAAACTGGACACAACATAATCATGGGAAGCAATTACATGTGGATCGTTTCAGCAGGCAACGAAAGGTTCTGCAAAGTATTACTTAAGTAATCCATCTTATTTACACTTTTCATGGCATGAATCATTCCCACTAACTGTTGAAGAAATCACTGCTACTGAAATTGGGTGACATCAAACTATTGTTTGTTTTGAAAGTTTACTTTTAGTATATTATGGAAATTTATAACGCACACAGTGAAGCGAATGATCGAAGAGCAAAGTAAAGAAGAGGTTGTGTATCGATAATGGAAGCGGAAAAGTAAGAAGAGTAAGAAGCTTTTCAGCTTTTCGAAGGATGGAAGAAAATGTTTTGAGAAGAAAGGTTGGAGATCAGCTGGACAGTAATATTACTAACTGTATAAATTATAGTCTACAAATGCATTTTCCCTCACGGGAACCTGCTTCTGAAAGATCCAAAAAGGTATATGCAAATATGTTATTATGGTTCACTTTGATTCCGGTAAATTTCCTCTTAAAAATTTAATATATGGAATTTTCACGAAATATGCATGCCATGTTGTGAGAGAAATGCAGTATGAATAGGAAAGAAAGCAGACACATTGTGAAATGTTCCGTAATTTGACCACTCTGTATGGAGGGGAGACATGCAGCGGACGTGAACACATTCTATCACGTAGTAGAATTTACACATACATTATCGCTCTTTGTGTCCTTTTGATTGCGAAAATGGCATCATATTCCTTCCATAAGAAAGCTAAATTCTTCAAGAAAAAATTATAATTGAAACCCGAAGAGTCAAAATGATTGCTCTTTTGTGACTGTTTCATTAATGAAAATTTATAACAGATTTTATTTTTTAACAACTTAAGCAAATCCTTACAGATATTCATTCCTGTTATGTCTGACAGCAATATAAACCAAATAAATAATTCCTACCATCCAATGAACAGGATAAGTTCGATAAATCCATTCACA